>PVHY01004256.1:0-96286 GCA_004024945.1 Uropsilus gracilis
TTTTTGTTTGATTTTCCCTATATCCATCATATAAGTGAGACCATCCTGTACTTCTCTTTTTCTTTTTGGCTTATTTCCGCCAATATGAGTTTTTCCAGCTCCATCCAGGTCACTGCGAATGACATGTGTTTGTCCTCCTTCATGGATGCTTAGTATTCCATCGTGTATATGTACCACATTTTTTTTAGCCAATCATCCGTTTGGGGGCATTTGGTTTGTTTCCAATTCTTTGCAACTGTAAACAGGGCTGCAACGAACATGCGTGTACATGTGTCCTTTCAAATTTTTTCTTTTATAAAATAAAGAAAATATAGGTTTAAACTAATCTCATTCATGTGAGGATCAAATGTACATCTGAACTTCTTAAACTTTTAATCATAAATAGATATATCCTAGGAACAGACTGTTACTTTTTGAGCAACTTCTATGACAACAATGCTTTCCAAGCAAAGTAGCCTTGCTTTCATTAAGGAAAAAGAGAAATAACCTCATAGAAAGGATTGCATGTTTTCTATGAACAGCAAATTCCTCTAACTAAACCCAGATTAAAGACAATCAGAACAGGGCTCTCTGTTTCCATTTTAACTTGTGAGAAACTTGGAAGTTGCTGCTCCAGCCTAGTAGCAAATAGAAAAGTGAACAAACTGAAAAATCAAGAATTCTTCTTTGATTAGCAAGAGAAGCAGAATCAAAAGGAAAATCACTACCCCCAACTTTGGAGAGATCAACAGAGAAATTCATTTTACCAAAAACTCATGAGCTGAAACCTCCTTGGGAACTTGTGAAGGCATTTGTGAGTTTTGCCTCCTGGAATTCTATATGATTCCCATGGTGAATACAAGAGAAAAATCTCAGTCTTTTGAGAGCTCAAAAAAATAAAACCTTTTGAAATACCTGAGAGCACTCTTTCCTTAACAAGGTCTACTCCCAAGAGAAACTGTTTAACCAGAACCTAACCTACTGGAGTTTTTGCAGGCCCTGTATGACCTGGCAAAATGGAAATTCACAATATCAATCATCTCTAGCATTCCTGATCCAACTTAAAGGGTGAGGGAGGAGCCAAGAAACACAAATCAGTGATATAAATTCACTAAAAAGTGAGATCTAACACTGGGCTATAGGATACCTTTCCTTCTATCTCACAGCATATTACTAAATGTGTATTTTCAGCATTTACTATTACCCAGCATATCATATCCAGTAAGCAAGACATATTTATGAGACATAGTAAAATTCAAAGAATACAATTTAAATAGACTGAACTTAGAGATGATATGTAAAAAGATAAAGAAATAAAAAATGGCACAAATGATGGAATTACGAGAATAGGAATTGAAGAGAATTACTATTTTGACAAATAAGACCTATAATGAATACAGTCGCAGCACTCAAGAACAAATGGTCCATTTAGACAAACTTACGGATTTTCTAAAAAGAATCAAGACCAGAGGAAGAGAGCATCAGAGGAAAATCTTTGCCTTGCCCTTGGAAGAATTAATTAGGGTAGTTCAAGTAAGCATTGGACTCACAGGATCCAACACAGGGGTGAAACCAGAGCAACTCCTGAGCATCAGAGATTAATGCTGACAGAAGGGATGCTCAGAAAATTCTGGGCAACAAAGAGTGAGTAGGAAGAAGAATTGCAATCTAAAAACCTTGAAAGTATAGGAGGAATCAAAAGGTCTTCTACCATCTGTGCATGGATAACAAAGATATGTAACCCAGAGTTTAATCAAAAATGATTTCAATGTAGAACCAGGCCAGCAGGAGGTAGGAGCCCCAGGACTCAAACTACCTCTAGGAATGCCCAGGAGGGAAAGGTATACATAACATCTTGGAAAGCTGGCCTTGAAAGAACAAGAGTTGAATTTCATTGGCTTGACAGTGGACTGGGAGTATAAGAATTAGAATTTGACAGGGGATTATTAAGTAAAACAGGGGCAGAGGAATATAGAGTTGGTTATAGTTCCTTGGATATTGGTGGACTCTTGTCCATACATGAGTTGGTAGTCAGGTACTTGTAATGGGCTCCTTGTAGACAAAAGACTGATCCTGGGCTGCTAGGGTTTATTTATCTGGAAAAGCAGAACTGCTCAGCGAGAAGAGGTTAGTCTTGGTATTGCAGCAGAGGTCACCTTAGCTGAATTAGTCAGACAGGCAAGAAAAGAAAAAGTATTTAAAATTTGTAAAAAAAAAGAATGCATATGTAGGTTTTGGGTGGGTTTCAGCTTTGGAGGACTGGTTTTAAAAGACTTCAACAAGTCAGTACCATTAGTAAAGAGAGAAAATAATAAATAAAAGGATGCCATACACATTTCATTCACTCATTTTATCTTTTTTCCATATATGACAATATGTCATAACAGAGGATTGAAAGAACCCCTTTCAAAAGTCTGTAAGAGACACACCTGTGAATTTCATGTTAAAAATATCAAACAATATGTTTCTACTACACAGAAAAGGTTGCACTTTTTTTGCTGATTCTGAATTAGTTTCAAAAGATCTGTTTCTTTAATACCTTTGAACTTAATGCTTTTTCATCCATTTGAAATATAATCACTAAAATTTCTGCATTTTCTATTAACTAAAGCCCAACTCAACAAAGAGGATAATTTCTTGAAATTTAATAAAGTTTATTTTGATGTGAACCAAATTTCTAAACTATCCATATATGTGAAGAGAGACATAGACTAAAAAGGAATGTGATTCTGTTGTAAAGAAATGTGGCATCTACTAGAATACATTCTATGTGGCTGGCCCAGGCCTATACTATAAGATATACATTTGGTTATGCGCAGGCTGAACATGATTTTTAAAGGAGAAAAAAAAATCATGTGACAGAGAGGGTCACTTACACAATGTCCATTCTAAGTGGTTTCTCTAATCCTAATGAGCAATAGGTAAGAATATACAATAAGAATATAATGCAGTGAATATAGGAAACATAAAAGTTTGTTCTACTTTTCATTATAAGAGTCATATATGTAGTATTAATAAATTTTACTATAAAATCACAATTTATATCTAAATTTCTTCCAGCTTTTATTGAATTTTTAGGAATAGATATAGCATGGTAACTTTTTGCTAACAGGTCAAATCCCAAGAGGATGATAAAATCAAAACTTATTATCCTCCTACCTAGAGCTTTTTGAAAACTCACACATATATATTCAATAATATATTTTCAAGTAAAGAATTTTTAAAGAAAAATGATACATAATACTTTAAAGTATCCTGGTTCCTACTCACAATTTTCTGCTATCATATCTTTTAACTGAATTGTTAAATTAAACAGATAAGTGAAGTTTCGTAACCAGGTCTCCTCAGTGGCTTAAAGTTTGATGGGAGACAAACGGGGCTTGTGGGGCAAAAGGGAGAAGATGGAACTAGAAAAATTGTGTTAAAATTCAGATTAAGGTATCATGATGCCCTTTATTATAACCCCTTACACTATAAAAAAGATTTGCATTAGAGGGGTGATTAATTCCTTGGAAGAGCTTATTTTTAGAAATGTATTTAAGAGAGAGAAATCAAGGAAAAGAAAAGAATGATAGAGAGAAGGGAATGAAGAAATAAAGGAGAAAGAAAAAAAGGTGAAGAAAAGGGGGTGGGGAAGAGCAGGAACATTTAGTAAGAACAGTTTCTTGACAATAAGAGTATCTTGAATTTAATTAACTCTCAGTAGATTTCTGTACATCATCTCTTATTCCAATTCATATAATTGTATTCCAGTAATACAATTAGTATTCCTAACTAGTAAACAAGGAAAGTACATTCTTTGTTACACAGTTGCATTTAAAGTATTTGCAAGTTAGGACAGAATTTAATCAGAGCTAGGCATGTCTATTTATGAAAGTTATATTGCATACTGAATACATGGAAGTCAATATACTAACTTGAAAATGTTGCCAGATAAATAATAAAAGCATAGGTTTGCAAATATAAAATAATGCAAAAAATATGTTTGCAAAAGTCCAATTGATGGCAGGCGGAAAAAGAAAAAAAATCAGCATCTAGTGCATACAGAAAATAGATGACAATTTTATTTTAATAGGGTGGAGAAGAACAAGATAGTTAAAACTGAAGGTTCAACAAAAGACTGTCAAAAATGCATCTAGCTTGGTCTTCAAAGTACAAACAAATCTTCAGAGTGGAGAAGATCCAGGACATTCTGGGCAACAAGAAAAGAAGTGTAAATGCAGGAAAGTTGAAAATGAAGTGGATTAAATGAGATTTATACCTGGGAAAGGAAAAATTACACTGCGATGGCATACCCTATGACTGCCTCTTGATACAGATTGCCATTTAATTATAAAAAAAATCTGTGGTCAGCTACCTTATCCTTAAGATGTAGCATAAACTTTAAAGCAAAGGTCCTATACAGTCAATTAAATATTACATTAGACACTGATGTGCCTTTTCTAGATTCAAAAGTCCACCACAGCTATTTTTCCCTTAGACTTGCAATTGATAGCAGTTATTTGGTTGAACGTTAGATGATATTGATGGATTGTATTTAGGATCAGTTATATATAATATACATATTTTGAAAAGTAGAATTAGTGCAGTACAGCATTCTTCTCATGCTGTAAGACCAACGAGAGACTGATGTCACAGAAGAGCAGATTCACACACATGATCATGTCAAATCTGGAATGGGTCAGTGAGTTGAATCACCTGTACTGTTTACATTTTTCTCCCTAATCTCTTACTCTTCAACTTTATACAATTGGTGAGAGCAGGCTGAGTGAATTATGCTATTCTCCACATCTTAGACATTCATTTCCCATGAAACAAATATTTTTGGTAACTCCTCACCAGACCAGTCATTGGCCCAGGTATGAGGGATATAAACAGCAATCAGAAAAACATAATTTTAATAAATATTAGGTTGATGTAATTAACTAATAATAAAATGAGAAGGGAGGAAACAGGGATGAAAGAAGTTGATGGGAAAATTTATAATTTAAATAAGGTTTTGATGGTAGGCTTCATTTGAGAAAGTGGTATTTGTGCAGAAACCTGTAGAATAAGAGAAGGTGACTTATCTAAATTTGCAAGAACAAGCTACATTCTCAAAATCCAGCAGTGGAAGCAGGGACACCCATCAAAACACCATAATGATAATGGAGGTGGGAGATGATCAATGTTTAAGTGAGAGATACAGCAGATGGACAGCACAGTGCCAAATTCTGAACATATTTTGAAGGTATTTGCAAGTTCTAACTAGGGATATACATTTGGGGGGAAATTTCAGCTAAAAGAAGCAAAAACTAAACAAAAATTTTATTACTGGGTGGGAAATGAGGTACTGGATTCACAGTCTGAATCTAAATCAACAAAGTAAAAATTCAATGTATCATTTTTGATTCAATTATTTTATTGTGGAAGCATTGGTTTATAATACTGCATATAATTTAGTCAATTATTTTATTGTGAAAGCATTGGTTTACAACACACTACATAATTTAGGAGTATAGGTTCACATCTCTTCAGATAGATGTTGTAACACCATGTCCATCACCGAAGTACCCATAACCCTCAATATAATAGCTTGAAAGAATAATTAAATGTCTGTTAGCTATTTAATTAGTGTCACTGCACTGTCTTGCGTATTTACAACAAAGAAGCAAGTGCCTTTCATAATTAAACAAGAAGTGCCAATAAGAACCAGATAATGAGTCATTCTCATAAGAATATAGTATATGTTATGGGGAGGAAGCTAATGGGAAAGATGATCAGTTCCCAGAAATGTTTAAATATGGTACAAATTTGTAAATAGTTTGGAAAGATGAAATGTGATAAACTGATTAGAGTCAAGGTACTATTGCTTTATAGTTTTATAGTTATATATATATATATACTTATCTTCATGAAAAAATAAATCAAAATAAGAAAGAAATAATATTAGAAAGCAGATAGCATTGACTGATATTGCAGTCAGGCTCTCTCAGGAACCTGGAAGTTATTCTTCTAATTTCTTTGAATCAGTTAGTTTGTTACTATCTCTCTTGTACATGCCCAATTTTTACATCACTTTACTCTTTTTCAGGGCTATGGTTAGTGGTGGTTTTCTTTAAAACAGTGCCCTAAGAAAGATAATTTTTGTTATTACTAATGGTGTTTCCATGGCTGCACTTTCTAATATCTTTTGTAATTTTTTTCCTAGCTGTACCATTTCTTAATTTTATTAGCATTTCTTCTTTCAAGTAGTTTGGAATTTAAGTGGGACATCTGAAGAGGCATTGCTGTTGTTACATTTAAGAGAAAGTCATTTTCTAAAAGTTACATTTTTGGAACTTATACAATAAATTTGGGTTTTTTTAATGATCTTTTAATAAAATTAAGTCAACTGATACCTTTAATTTGTCACTGGCAACCTATACTTGACAAAAATCACTAGTTAAATTATAAGGACACCTGATTTATTTTTCCCATTATAGTAACAAGCAGTTATGTGATGCTCATCAGGACTCTTAAATTCTTTGCATTTCTGGAAAAAAAAAGCTGCATACAATGCTTTTCTGATGTTTGATTGATATATTGAAAAACATAAAACATATTGCCAATGCATTAAAAATATCTCCTGTCCTGTACTCAGGAGACAATTTCCTACATCTTCCCATGAGATATTTAATGTCATTAAATTTAGGTACATCATCTGTGGAATGATAATATACCTACATTATAATGTTGAGTGATTAAAGCGATAATGTAGGCAAAATTTCAAGCACAATAGATATAGAAAACCATGGATTAACAAACAATTGGAGGAATAACCATGCATGCAAATGTTTCTGTAGGGACACGTTTATTAAGGTAGTGACTGGGTGAAGCTTAGATGGAAAATGAAAGCAAATTTCATTTTAATGAATCAGGTAAAATATTACAGACTTGGGTATTGATATCCATATAAAAGGTGTTCAGGATTGGAATACATATTTCTACATTTCTTAGGTTTCTTAGAATGGGAAGAACTTAGATTCCAATTGTCAGAAGAAAATAATATTGCTACACTATTGACTAGGTTTCTGTCAGGCAAACAGAATTAGAGTAGACATTGTACGCACATGGGATTTAATACAGGATATTAGTTACTCAAACTACAAAAGATGCACTGTCTTTTTAAGGGGAAATTTGGTGATAACTGCAGTAGCTACCATAATTAGGCATGAAAGAACAAAGAGGATTTTATGAGGCTACCAGATCCCAGAAGGCTGGAGAAGTGCCATGCAATGTCAAGGGCTTAGTCTTCTAAGGAGGAAATAATAGTTGTTCTTCCTTGACGCCTTAAGGTCTCAAGAACGGATAGTGAAGCTGGTGGTTTCTGCCACTTTCCACCACAAAGTAACATTTCACAGAAACAGGAAAATATCTTTTTCCTTATACCCACCTTCCAATCTCCCACTGGTGCTGCTTTCCTCTAACAAAGGAGTCTAGCAATTTCAGCTATAAATTGACTGAACTTGGATAGGTTAAAACTGAGACAGAATAGATTAATTACTGGTCCACATTCTTTTTTCTCTACCACCTTGTTGAATCTGTTTTATAATAGTGATAATGAATGATCTAAATACATACATAAGTTCTTTAAAACCAAATCACACTGCACTTCATTTGTTATTTCCTCTTACTAAACTTCTAAATAACTCATTGATTAAACAAGAAATTCCATTAAAATTAGAAAATATTTAGAACCCAACGAAAATGAAAATGCAAAGTTTGTTTTTATCAGCTACAGTTTTATTCAGAAAAATATTATATTTAAAAATACATATTATGTAAAAGAAATTAAGATAAAAATAAGTTACCTAAGTACTTCTGATATAAAAGAACAGAAAATAATAAAGCTGATATTACTGGGCTTTATCTGTTATGATAGCAGGATGATAGCAGGACATAAATAATAACATTAAAGTATAAAGTAAATGAAAAAGATATTTTTTAAAAATGAGTCAAAATAAATGAAATTTAATATTAGTGTTTTGAAAAGATGTTATCAAATATTCATATAGACTGAGACTAAAAAATGGAAGTTCAAACATTTTAAACTCATGTTTAAAAAAATTACAAGAGACCACATAACCAGACAGAAGAAACAAAAAGGATAATAGAACACTAGGAATATCTACATGTCAGAAATTGGCTAACCTAGAGGAAATGGATAAGCTCCTAGAAAGATATATCCTATAAAGTCTAAATTATAATCTAATAGAAAACTGAACCGATCAATACAAAGATTAAATGAGATATCAAAAACACCTTAGCAAAGTACAGGACCAGATGACTTTCCTGAAGAATTCTACCAAAACTTTAATGGAAAATGAACACAATTCTCAAACTTTTCCAAGAAATTAAGAAGAGAAAATACTTTCAAGCTTATCTTATGAAGACCCCATTAAAAGTAGAATCACACAGACTAAAAAAAAAAAAAATACTACAAGTCAATATGCTATGAACATAGTTAAAATTTTCCATTAAAATTCTAGTAAAAAAGTTCAAAAAATACATATAAGTAGTAATATGCCATGAACAAATGGGATTTACACCTGAGATGTAAAGATGCAGATCAAAGAATGGGATAGACACTAATAATACAGAAGGCTAAAATCACAAGACCATTTCAATAGATACAAAAGGAAAAAACACTCAACAATTCTCAAAAACACAAGGTATATAAAGAAACCTTAACAACATAAAATCCATATATGAAAAGTCAATTGTCAATTAGTGACAAAAATTTTCCTCTAAGAAAAGAAAAGGCAGATATCCACCATGAGTCACCACTTCTATCTATCGAAATACAGTAGGAGGCACTTCTACTGTAGCACTGGAATTCTTAACCAGCAATTATATAAGAAAAAGAAATAATGGGTACCTAATAGGAAATGAGGAAGGAAAGTTATCTTCTTTTTTCAAATGACATGATCTTATATGTGGAAAACTTTAAAGGATACACACACAAAAAAAAAAGTATTAGGATTATAAACAAAATTAGTAAATCTACACAGTAGAAAATCTGGTGTGTATCCATACAATAACAATGTAAATTCTAAAAAGAAAATTAATGATTCAACCCTATCTACAACAGTATCAAAAGTAATAAAATATATAAGTATTAACCAAAGTGATAGACTTACTTTAAAAATAAAACCACTGATGAAACAAATTAAAACAGATGTAAATAAAACATTATCCTTTGATCATGAATTGGAAGACAGATAAGGCACTTAAGAAATTTCTTAAAAAATAACAAACAAGTTACCAACAGGTATATGAAAACAATTAATAATCCTGGAGATGCAAATCAGCACTATAACGAATATCTTCTCATACTTGTTAGACTAGTTATTATAAAGAAAATTATGGCCAATCCGGATATAAAGTTATAAGGAGTCTTGTACATTATCCGTGGGGATGTAAAACTGTGCAGCTTATATTAAAACAGTATGAAAGGTCCCTTGCCAATCGGAGGTTTGGTAGAGGATGAATGAGTCATGTGCTCATGTGGAGGAGTAAAAATGGATATCTAAACATCTACAGATATGTAAACCACTGATAAATTTAATTTTTTTTTAAGACTAGGTCTCGCTATTTTTGCCTGTGGAACTGCAGGCTCTCGTTCCCCGGGGTACCACAGACTCAAGCAATCCCCAGCCTCAGCTTCCCAGGTAGCTATGATTACAGGCACGCGCCACCACGTCCAGCCATTTTTTTGGAACTAGGTCTGGCTACAGACCCCAGGCGGGACTTGAACCATGATTTCTATCCCCGGCTGCTTCATAGGCTGAAGCTTACAGGCACGAGCCACCCGTGCCTGACCTGATAAATTTAATTTAAAAAATAATAAAACACCATGACACTTCCTTAAGAAACTGAATATAGATCTACCATGTGATTCTGAGATCCCACTTCCGGGTTTACATTCAAAAGCACTAAAACAAGTACTCAGAGCTATCCGCACTCCCATCTTTATTGCAGCATTTATTCACAATAATCTAAATGTGAAAATAACTTGAACGTCTGTTGATAGACTTATGGGCAAAATCAATGTGGCATATACATTTACATAATTATTCAGCCTTAAAAAGGAAGAAGCTACTTTAATGTGCAACAACACGGATGAACTTGATGTGCTCACAGTCTACGTCTTGGTAGTTATTTTATAGCTTCATTTTGCAAAAATATATCAAGTTCTACCTTAATATTCTACAGTGATCTGATTACACATCATACTTAAAAAACAAGTTTGTTAAAAGGTAATTTTAGTACTGGTGATACCACTGACATGCTATCACTGGCATACAAACTCTGCCAGCAGGTAGAGCTATCTCAAGGGACCTTTCTGAAGAAGGGCAAAATGTAGGGATAGCGAGGATCCATACTTTCTAATCAAATATGATAAACAGATAAATATAATGCTCCAACTTATTGATGAGACAGTTCACCCAGTTAGGTTCATTTTTACATATCATAGACTCTAAACAAATTGCAGATTAATGGGCATCCTCGTAAAAATGGGGAGAAGGGAGAATGCTTTTTTGTACATTTTCTACATAACTCTAAATATTCTTAACCTCCACCTGCTAACAGCAATGTATGTTAAAACATGCCACAAATACATAGCAGTAGGAAATGGAAATTTGATTTGTTCTCTTAATTTTTGCATGATATATTTTTATATGTTTTATTAACTCTGACATTTCAAAATTGTTAACACACATGCATAACTTAGGATTGCATTTTATTCACGATGGTAATGAAATTTCACCACTACTAGTAGCAGATAATTCAGGCTATACAGACACTGTGGGATCTCCACCTTCCTCTAAGTATCTGAACAAGATGCGTTTGACTGAGAAAACAGACTGAAAGTTTAGGAAAGCACACAATTTCGAAATTTAGTGTTGGAATCTATTTTTACTGGAAATTGAACAAAAGGAATTTATATTGCTTAAATTGAATATATTTTAATAGAATAGTGCTCTATTTAGAGTACTTCAATGCTGAACTGAGTTTATTACTGAATTTCTTTGTGATGTGTTAAATAGTATGATTTATTGTTTTGGATTAGGCAAGGATATATAATTATTGCCCTAGGGACACTTAAACTTGTCAATAATTGTTACTGTTTTAACCCAACTTTAGAGATTGCTTTTGTTAAAACTGAAAGGATATTGTTTGTTCATAAAAGAAAGTACCTAAAAGCAAATTTTGATAATTGAGTTAACACTTGCCAAGGCTGGAGAAGGGCGGCCCTGAAAGACTACTGGAAATCTTTACTCTAAACAAGTACTCACTCAGATTTACCTTTCAGTGTGAGTTCCAACAGGAGTAAAGAGCTTAAAAGCTTAAATTTCTGTTTAGTCTTCCTATTCCTACATAGAGAGAGATAAATTCTTCTGTTTAATTGTACCTTGCTTTCTCTCTCTTTGGCTCTCTTGCCTCATGATTGAGTCCATTTTCTTTTAACATTTGTTTTTTCTTATGAAATTCACTGGTATATGCTTTTCTGTCATTTTTCAATGATCAATAGTCATCATAAATATTATTCACTATATACATATGTGCACATATATATGATTCAAAATTATTTGAAACAATGGGAAGTGAACTACTTTTCTTGGATTAAATGATGCTAAATTAGAGTTTCTAATCACTGTTGATAATGGAAAACATTTTAATACTCAAAAAACATAAACTTATTATTGAGATAATGTCATTCAACTTAAAGACTATGCAAAGGCAGTAAATATGTTGATGACCGACTGAAATTTTGTGGTAGAGGATTACACTTTTTTTTTTTTCAGTTAACAATGGCACTCTTCTACTCATATAAGCAGACATAGTCCCTCTTAGATCTGAAGAGAACCTCTGTCCTGGCTAACTCAAGCATGGCTAAAGACAGAAGTAAATTACTCTGTCATATAGAAAGTTGAGGTCATTGCAATTATTATTCCATTGAATGATGTTTGAAATAAAAATGTGAACAAAATTGAACAAAAATAATAAAATAAACCAACTGTGTGCTACATGATTCAAAGAATATACTTCAAACTCTGTAAAATGGCCAGTGATTGGCTTTTCTGTAATTATCAGACCAAGAAGGCCTTCACTTTTAAAGATGTTTTACTTTTAGATGATTAGGTGATTTTGAATTTCCTAGAGTCAAATCAAGCTTTCTATTTGAGTTGGCACAAAGAGGTTTGATTTAGCACAAAGAGTCTTTTGAGTCCTAAATTGCATATCTTATCTCCTTATCTTGTGTCATCCTGACCATGTGTCAGAGTGACTTGAAAAATGAAGAAACTAAGCATCACTTAGGACACATGTCAAATATAATGACATATTCAACTGCTAACTTACATAGTTAGCAGAATAGTGTCCTTATTTCAAGATATTATGTTCTACAAAATATCTATTTGAAATAGAACAATAAAATACAGATACCATCCTGAAACATAAATCTGTAAAATTAAGTTCTTCCAAGGGTAAAAAGTTATGTTATATATTTCTCTTTATTTTTATTATACTATTTCTTTATTATTGGGTTAAATTTGGTTTATACCAGGGTACTTATTTAAAGGGTTATATATTCAAACCTCTATAAATATAAGTTTTCAGACCATACTCACCATCAAAACCCCAATAAAGCCCCCTTCCTCCCCTTCTCCACCATCCTCCCCCTTTAAATTCCTTCAGTTAAGCATATTACTTAGGTTTTTCTGACCCTTTGAATTATGTTTCCACTGAGCAAGCAATGACATATTACTATTTAATAATACTGCATGTGGAAATGATAGACTAACATAAACAGAGTACGTTTAATTTTCCACAGAAAAGTTAAATTAAAAATTTATTAATTGAACAGATTGGTGGGATATAAAATCTATACACAAAAGCCAGCTGCTTTCCTATCTCCAAACAATGAGATTAAAGATGAAGAAATTCAGAAAGAAAAGGAATATTGTGGCAATGCAAGAGAAAATTCTTTAGAACATAAGCATAGCTCATTTTTATCCTAGGTTATATTTTAACCTTTTGACATTAAAGAGCCTCATCAAGGAAAAATTACCATGAACTGAAGTAGAATTGTTTAGCAGGGCTCTCTAAGAGAAGCCACCAAGAGAAAAAGCCTAAGCTAATGAACTTCAGGGCATATTGCAATCAGGAACATTCATTGTAACTAAGACATTGACACTAAATTACAAATTCCAACCCCATTGATTACTGCTACTTTTTCAGTTCTGACATGATGATTTGTATATGTTTCTTGAAACTATTTTCTCAAATGCTAAATGGATAAAGAATATGCATAGAATTAGTGCCATATTTTATACTGAATCCAAATGAACTTTGCAGTCATATCATTGTTTCTTTAAAGTATCATTGTCACTTACAAATGTAACTACAACGTTTGTTGATGAGTAATTTGAGGATTTTGAAAAAGAAAAGTAGAATCTTCAGGAAATACATAAAATTAAATACAGAGATTAAAATTTTGATGTGATCTTTACACAGATATAATGACAACTGAAACATTAGCCACTTCATAAATCTTTGTGTACCAATGTCACCAAAACCAAAAACAAATAACAAAACAAAACAAGGTTGAAAGTGTTAGAGGAACAGTCCTGTGCAGCTGAGAGAGCTCAGTGTCACCTCTCTGAGATGTTTGTCTGGTCCCTTTGGACTCTGTGCACTGACCTCAGTATAGTCTCCCTATGACAGCTGCCACAATTGATCTGAGCGTGTCAGAGGTGGGTTGATGTTATGGAGCCTTCCCTCTTTCCCTCAGGGTCACACTGCTCTGCTAGCTGCTCATCATTCTCAATGGAAGAGGGTGGAGCTTTTCCATTCCAATCCCTGATGTCTTAAGTGGGTTGCTAGGTACTGGGGGCAAAGCACAATATCAAGGAGACTTGCAAAAATGAAACAGCATTCACTGCAGTCATTTTTTCCTCTTTCTCTTTGCCATGTACTTAGGTCTCTTTAGTTGACCATATGGACTCTATACCTCCACAGGCTTTCCTCAGGCCTCAATTTACTGCAGTGCTGTAAGTGACTAGATCCTAATTCCTCTTCTTAGTGGGCCACCTACCATCTTGGACAAGTGGCTCTGACTCCTATTTGCTTTGCTTAGCAGAGCAGTCTTGACTAGCCACTGTGTGACTTTGGCTTGGAATATATAGTCTTGGCAAAATGAATACTATATGGGATAGAACAGTTTACATCTAGCTGTGTGCCAGCCTACCAATCAATCTTTCTTTCTGTCCCTCTCTTTCAACCTCTCTGTCTCTCTCCTCCCTACCCTCTCCCTTTCCTCCCACCTTAAGCAAATAAATGTTGTTATTGTTTCTTTCTGTGGGTCTTGCATCTGTAAGCATTCAAATTAGGACTCACCAACTGGTTTTCCTCCAGGTTTACCTTATTTCCAAGTACTGATTTTTCTAAACTATAGTGTACTGACACAAAATATATCAATCTTAGAAAACATCTCAGCAGCAAAGAATACTAAAACAAACACATATTTGGGGGAAAGACATGAAACAATTTCCATTCTAATGATGTCATATTCAGAAGTCAAATGGAAAGCCAATGTCATCTACTATAGTTGCCCACTTGATTTTTCTGGTGAAAATTTATTATGGTGACTGGGAGCAATTTTCCTAATCTGTCATTGTCCATGTGGACAACATGTGAAAATAACACTCTAAACCATAATTCAGAGTCATGAATACAGGGAGTAGTCAGGAATATCTACTGAATTTCAAGTCTTTAACATGGTTCTTTTACCTGAAGAGAATATGTTTGCAACAAATAAAACCAGCATGAAAATGGTATTTCTACAGTGAATATTAAAATACATTTCTATTTCAAATCTAAGGGATTTTGCAATTCAAAGCATCCTGCTTTCTTACACATTTATGCTCTGCTCACTCTTATTTTTACTTCTCCCAACGCTGCCAAGTACCAGATGCACATTAAATATATTAAAATGGTTGATTCACAAATGTCAGTTTTCCTTATCACTAAGGAGAAGGATCATATTTTCCCTCAAAAGTGCTAAGATAACATCTTAACATCTAAACATCTCTCCTTACACTCTTTTGTACTTTTAGGGAACATCTTGGTTTCCTAGTGAGTTTTTTTTTTTTTTTTTTTTTTTTTTTTTTTTTTTTTTTTTTTTTTTTTTTTTTTTTTTTTTTTTTTTTTTTTTTTTTTTTTTTTTTTTTTTTTTTTTTTTTTTTTTTTTTTTTTACTGAAGAACATTCTGTCAGGGGGAAAAATTGCTTGATAATTCCACTTTTGTTTTTGTTTCTAGATATTGCATGTTGGAAAGTTTTTATTAATATTTACAAAGGTCTGCCTACTTTATCAGCACTCAAGGGAGGTGGGGCTCACAGGGAGTATAGTGTCAAAGATGAAAAAAATACTTGCTTTGCAGTTTTTGAGTTTATGCTGACACTTATCAATATAATTCATTTGTCAGTTTTCGTAATACAGCAAAATGTTAAATCAAGTAGGTCCTAATTAAGCAAAATAAATCCAACAATGTATCCAAAGGATTATCTACCACAACCAAGTGGGGTTTATACCAGGAACACAAGGATGGTTCAACATCTTAAAGTTAATCAATCTAACTTATCACATCAACAAAATGATAAATTGTGATTATATCAGCAGATAGTCAAATAGCATTTAAGACTCAACATCCATTCATGATGAAAACTCTCAAAAATGCTGGAGTTGCTTGAAACTTAACATAATAAAAGTTTCTGAGCTGTAACCTAATTTCTGAGCCAGGTTGACTTGTCACATTTCCATAAGTTCATTTAATAATAAAAATCTATTTTTCTTATTCTTTAATGTTCCATATATACTAACAGTTGTACCATCAGCTGCTTGGATATTTGCTTAAAAATTAAAATGTAGATATTTTAGTATTAGTAACAATGGAAATAATTTGGCTAAAGCAAATGACAACTGGTTTTCTTGCAGTAGTCAATCTATTTTTACTATAAAAATATGCATGTTTACTATAGCTAAGTCCTAAAATTATTATTTGACTACATGTTTATTTTAAAGTGAATTTAGAGTATCCACAGTAAACTTCAGTTTAAGAAGAGGTGAACTGTTCTATTTTTACCATTCTTGATTTTAGAAGTAAATGTAAATTTGTTGTAATGAGTTTTCTGAGAAGTACATGATGGATAGCATATTAGAGAGACTATCGGTTTTGGGAACATTTATAAGCAAAAGCTTCAGCATCTTATATGAAAAACTAATAGATCCTTAGAAATTTCTTCAGAGTGTTAATAATAATGAAATAGAAACCATTTTGATATGCTTCTTAAAATGGAGCATATCAATAAATGAAGATAGAGTTGACAAAATGAATGTATTATCAAAACAAATAGTGGAAAAGTGACTCTCTTAATCTACTTAATTTTCTACTTTGGGGGGTGTTCATGAAATCAACAATTGTATTAGATTAAGAACTATTTTATCTCAATTAAGTATTGAATCTCATTATATTTGTGTACATGACAGATAGCATTTTCATAATTGAATCTAGAATATAAAGTATATAGACATTTCAGTGTAAATATGGCTTTCACATTTGCATTAATTCTTCAGGGAAACAAAATACATTCATTATTTAACCCTATTATTCATTTTTCATTAAAGAGAATTGAACATGCTTGTAATTCTGGAGCTATATTTTATTTTTCAGAACTTACCTTCCAGAAAGAGACCACTAATAGTTCTAAATTTGAAAGAGTATTTCTAGTGAACTGCTACAACAATACTGGGAAGAGTTGAGATATACATGAAAAGTAAAGTATAAATTACTGGCACAGATCTAAAATCCAGTCTTATTAAGGTAAGAAAATATATCCAATTTGAAAGCTGAAATTACCTTTCTCTACAACTTTTTCGAGCTTTGGAGAAATAATTAAGTTCCATCATATGTTTTGCTTACTCGTGCAGAATGTAACTAAGGCTGCTATTTTTTTCTTTATACAATAGCCTAAACTCCATTTCACACTTTTGCCAGGTAATTCTCAGCAGAAGCCAATCCTGGGCTTGAGGGATTTCTTCTGCTTTGTGCTCAGGGAGACAACAGAGCATAATTTTGAATGCAGAGTTGTTCACTCCAAGATCAATTCAATTGTGCCAAAACAATATAACCTCAGATTATTCAACTCACTTCATAAGCAGAAAACAAACACAAAAGCAAATAGTTTAGTGATATTTGATATTTAACATAACTAATAGAGTTTTCTGATTTTGCATTTCAAGGTCTCACTCTACCTATATATTCAACAAAGAAAATTTTATTCTTATTGCATGCTGATATTGGTGTTCCCATCTTGCCTTTGAATGGATCTTCACTCTAACCTCTGTACTATAGAGAAGTATATGAAAATAGCCCCCTCCATCTCTTCATCATAAAAGTAGTACTTGATTTGCAGAAAAAAGAAAAATTACAGACTAATGGTGTTTGATGAAAATGACATACTTCATGTTTCTGCACATATATCTGTGTGTGTATATATATATATCCATCTATAAATGTATAGATGTATCCATCTATAAATGTGTCAAGGAAAGTGTCCAAAGTTTAAAAGTATTGAGAAATTCTTCTATAACAATCACAAGTTCTCCATATGAAATAAGCCAGTACTCAAATCAAGGTAGGTATTTAGAAATTACCTCTAAAGCTAATTTTCTCTTCTTCCTCCTCTTCGCTCTCCTTCTCTTCCACCTCTTCTTTTCTCTTCTTTCTCTATTTTCCTTTTCCTCCTCCTTCTCTTTCTCCATCCTTCTCCTCTTACCTCATCACTATTAAGTGAAATAAAATTATTCAATGAGTATATCATCAAATTATTCAATAAAAACTTCAGATTCTTCTTCAAATCACCTTCCCATGTATTGGGATCAAAAGGGTTCAGATTTACAATTTGATGATGCTCACGTGAGTTTCTCAATAAAACCTGCCTTAAATCCCACTATATCACCATACAATCTCCACTATTTTATGACTTCCCATCATACCTTTTTTTTCTTAACTCATTTCCATCATTAGTGGTAGTCAAATAATACACCTATTATACCCTAATGCAATATGAGGGGTGATTAATTTCACTGATCAAATTGAGGTGACCAGCAGTAGTACTAAATTGGTGAGATTTTTGCCATACACCAAATGTTAATGTTTTTTAATTTGTTAATTGTTTAAATGTTATCATTAGTAAATTTGTCATACTCCAAATTAATGTTAGTGGTACCATTAATAAGTTAGCATAAATTTTTGTGTTTCTTCAAAATGTAAATGTTCATTAAGTATTTCCTACCTACCTCTCTGTTGAAGTTCCATCAGCAAATTAGTGTTTCTATCACTATTCTCACGAAAATAAATTAATAATTTCTCCACCTGCCTACAATACTGTCTAGATATTTCTGTCATATAAGCCTTCTTTCTTTAAGGATATATGTAAATATTGGATGTGTCATTCCATAACTCTTTTCAAGTATGTTAATTTACAATCTTAAAAATTAAGATAAAGCAGAATTTAATAAAAATCTAATATGAACTTATTACATTTGAGAACATTATCAGCATTTATGGTTTTTAGAAAGTAACATGCTTATGTTTAGTACATTAAAATCCTAAAATTATATATTCCTCCTCCCCTTAAGAGCCTAAAAAATAAAAGAATTTTTTACCTCTTATTCCAGCTCCAGATACATTTTTTAAAAAGTCTCAATTAATGGTTACTACATACCTCTCTAGAAAACAACTACTTACACACACATAATATGCATGAATCCACATAGATACACAGGCGTAACATTTATGTATATTATATCTTTAATAAATGTTATGCAATGACAATCATGTACATTGTTCTAATTCTTTTTCATGCATTAACATTTTTTAGAAAGATTTATATAGGTCTACCAATCTATCATATTCCATTCTTATAATGATTGTTGCTACAGAGAAATACTTTTTTACTAAATGCTTTCCACAACTTCTTCCTGCAACAAATCCTGAGCTTTAAAAGCTCAGTCTATTTATTTTTGCAGACTGACATTTGAACTCTCTCACTTGCTCATTCTGTCTCTTTTTCTCCTTCCTCCATTTCATTCCTTTTTAATAGATTAGCACAATTATATATTATGATGTGTAGTGAGAGTCTGCATTTTTGTGTGTTTATATTTGTGTATGTGCATCTAGTTGAATGTAGATTTATGGGTATAAAGAATGGAGACATCTACACGCATACATAAAATTTCAGTCAATTTTATTGCAAAATTGATGTATAAAAGAGTAGTTAAAATTATCTTCTGGTTTTCTTCATATGAATTTTGAATATTTCCAAGTTTGTTCTTTGACACTTTATTTTTGTTAGTTATTTTTTTTTCATTTCCAAAAGGGCAGGTTTTTTACCAAAAAAAAAAAGGCTGAGAAAAAAATAAAGACACTTGCATTGACACAAGCAGGCAGAAATTGCTGTCCCCGAAGGTTTGTTTAGAAAGTCTGCTTAGTCACAGGTGGGCAATCTTGGGAGGAGAGCTGTCTCTGCTGCTTTGCAAAGGCAGAAGGTTAGTGAAGAAAAACACCTGTATAGTCACAGGTGAACAAGAGACATGCTGCTGGTATTCTAATTTAGATTTCTTCTGCCATTATGCAGTTTATTGCCTACATAAAAACTTTATATTTCATCCATTTTTCTGGATTTCTTTCAGCTTCTAGTTTTTCAAAATATGTAATCTTATCCTCTTTGAAATCCAGGAGTTTTATCAGTAGATTTGGTATGTGTTGTGCTAAATTAAAAAAAAAATACTAATCACTTGGAAGTTTCCTTTTTTTTTTTTTTTTTTTTTTTTTTTTTTTTTTTTTTTTTTTTTTTTTTTTTTTTTTTTTTTTTTTTTTTTTTTTTTGCATGTATCTTGATGTGACTGTACTGGTGTACTGGACAAGATAAATATTTGGACTTTATATGGGTACACTAGACAGTTTCAAATATTAGAATACTATGGATTTGGCAGCTATGTGGAGAATAGATGATTAAGAGACAAGGATGGTAGCTGAGAAGACTTCTAGGAAGATAACAATCTACACAAGAGGTGATACTGACTTGTAAAGCAACAAAGTGCATGTGTTAAGAAGTGGTTGAGTGAGATACCTTTTGATTCAATCTTGTAGGATTTTTCTAATGTGTTGAATTGAGGAAATCATAATTCAATTAAAAACAAACAAAAAAATTGAGACCTTTGGCCTAAGCAATGAGATGAATGGAGGTAACTTTCATCAAAATGAGAAACAGTAGACTTTAGGAGGATATGAAGAACTTGTCTTTGAAAAAATAATTAATTATAAATTAATTTATGATCAGGCACCATAATAGAGAAACATAAATCTGAAGCTAAAATATGGGAATCACCAATCCAGAGATAATATTTGCTACTAAAGGATTAGACAAATCAATAGCGTTGTATAGTAATAGAGAAGAGGTGAAAGAGTGAAATTTTGGGGCAATGATATTCAAAAGAGTGGAAGAATAACAAGATTATTAAAATGACCCAGAAAATCAGAAGACAGTTGAATAAGACAAATGAACAGCCATTAAGGAATTAACTTTAAAATGTATTTTAGATAAGAAGTGATATGTCTGGATAAATGCTGCTAAGAAGGAAAGTTAGAGTTGACTAATTAATTGGGTTACAAGGAAGTCACTACTGGTCTTGACAAAAACACTCTTATTGGAATAGTCCATTACAGACTAGAAGAAGTAGAATACTGTACATTTAGTTAGCTCTTTCAAGGATTCTCATCATGGTTGACATGATTCAAAGAGAACAGGAAAAGGGGAAACTGGATTGCAACTGAAGATACATATATAATTTTTTTCACCTTCTACAGTACTATATAACTGTATATATATATATATATATATATCATTTCTATCATTTCTCTACTTTTGAAATAAAAAGTAAGGTTTTTTGATGAGAGTAAAGGATAAAGGAAATAAAGAATAAAGGTTAAGGAAAGATGATGTTTGCAAACAGGAATATATGTAATTGTCATTTAAGACAGAAGTAAGCAGACTTTATTGCAAAGAACCAGATAGCAAATATTTTAGATTTTGTGAATATGATTTCTGTAACAGATATTCAATTTTCATGTATGGTGTAAAAACAGCCATAGAAAATACATAAACAAATAAGCATGCCTATATTTCAATAAAATTTTATTTTCAAAAACAGGCAGGGTTTGATTTGGCTCACAGGTGAGAGCTTGCTCACCCCTGATCCAGGAGAGTAAAATATGACTGAACTAGAGAAATACTGTAGTATCCAGGAATCTCTAAAGGATTCATGCTTAAGGTGATCATCATAAATATAAATTGGGTCTAGTCAGAGTGTTTTTTCAAGCTCTAGCTGCTTGGGGGTAGATGTTGTAAGTGTGCTAAAGAAAATGTCCAACAAGACTCAGATCTTTTATCCCTATTTTTCTGCCAAGATGTGAGCTGCTCTAGTCATTTATCTTCCCTTCTCCTTTCCTTCCTATAATCTTGTACTTTCTTTTGCATAGTTGGACATCATTCTCCATTTAGCAGCCTGAGTGATTTTCTTAATTTCTACATCAGACAGGACATTCCCTGCTTTTTACCCTTCAGTGTGCTCCCATTGTATCAGCATATCATATTCTAGATGACAGTTCTTAAGCCTTGCATCATCTGTGTGCTCCTTCTTCTCTGGCTTCTTTATTCTATAATTACATTCCCCACATACTAGCCTTATTTCTACACCTCAAATATATCAAACTTACTGTGTTCCTGAGTTCCTTTCTCTGCTTGAAATGTTCTTCTAAACCTTCCCTGATCTCCCACTCATTTTTCAAGTCCTCTTTAAAATGCCCCTTCCTCTTCAGGTTATTCTTCAGTTATTCTACACTCCCCCTTCCATCCACATAACAACTTGACAATTTTTCCCCTGGAAATTTGTCCCTCTTTACTGGTTCAACATAATTCTATAAGGATAGAATTTATAGTTGATGTCACTTATTTTATATCTATGTAGTCCATTCATCACACATCCCAGGAGGGTGTGATCTCTGTGTCACTTGTTTTACCAGCTTGCCATACACCCTTGCTAACTTTTGGCATAGTAGATTTGTAATAAATTTGTGCTGACAGATGAATTAAGGAATTCTCTCTGACCTCATTCATGCATTTTTAAGGTTAATTGACAGGATCCCCATTAATGCTTTTAAGCTGTTATTTCCTGTTTTAATTGTTACAGACTCTCCTAATAAAGTACCACACACTCAAGTGGACTTTAACATCATTTTCTCACAATGCTCAGGGTGATTATTCTAAGACTAAAGTGCCACTGGCTCGGTTCCTGGTGAGGTTTCTCTTGTCAGCATCCAGGCAATATCTTCCTACCATGTTTTCAGAAGATGTTTTCTCTGCATGTGTTCCATAGAGAGAAGTGTGGTACCTCTTCCTTTTCTTGTAAGAACTCAGTCTTCTATATTAGTATCTCATTTTATGACCGCTTTTAACTTTACTCCCTTAAAGGTTCTATCTCCAATACAATCATGTTGTCCTGAAGACTTCAACCTATGAACTGAGAGGGAAAATAATTCAGTTCAGGACACTCCTCCAACCTAGACTTGGTCAGGTTCTCACTTATTGGTTCCCCTGGTAGCTTGCACTGCTGAACCCACATCTTATTTTCCTTGAAAACACCTACCTTCAGATGAGCAGTAACTATTTCTTTTGCTCAACATTCTATCTGAGTTACATAGCACCCTACCTGGCAACAAAAACTTTTGGCATATATGAATGAGTATATTTGTATTTAGTTTCCTTCTTACAAAGAATACGAAAGAATGACACCTAAAATGGATAAAATCTAATGATCATAACATTCCATTGTATGATATAGATATCATTAGCTTAAAAATATATGAAAAGTATACAACTCTATCTGTAGAATTAAATATTTGTTGAGTGACTATAGATATTGAGTTGAGAATTAAATATTTGTTGAGTGACTATAGATAGATAAAATATAGGTATTTTAAAAACAACACTGATTTGGAAGCAGTGGACAAAGATAAAGGAATACCAGTTTTACTTATACCCAGATGAAATACATGAGCACATAAGATACATTTTTAAGAACTTCATGCAAACAACGTTTGCATCAGGTCTTTCAGGATACTCTTTTTTATTTTTTTTTTTAAGGTCTTACTAATAGTCACAAATTTGGAGTGTGAGCACAGCAACAAAATTATGCTCCTGACACTTTGTATTCTTTCTAGTTGCTAATACTGCTCAGAAAAGGAGGGAAATTATTTGAATTTTAATTCTGCTTAGATAGAAAGTCATAATTTTTGCCTTCATCAACCATAGAAATGGGAAAAGGAATAATCTGAAAGAATTAATCAAGTACTTTCATTGTCTTCATTGTCACCACCTCTCCCCATAGAATTTCATTTCTCTCAGGGCAGAGGTGGAGGCATAACTAGTTATAGCAAAAAGATCATCTAACCCTTACATTAGAAAAATAAGTGAACGATAGTTTTTAAAAAAAAGTATTTTGTAATTGGAAAAGGCTTTTAGGTCTATTCATTTAAATTTTCCATGTTTTAAAATTCTCAGTAGTGCTCATATTTCTTCAAACCATACAATGGTTTATATAAGACTCGATTTTCTCTCAATAATCCAACAAAGTCTAGAATAAAACTGTATTGTATATATTATAGTTTAATAGTTGCAAGTTTTGAAGTCTTTTAAAGTTGTTGTAGTCTTTTAATAGTTGTAGTCTTTTAAAAAAATTGTAGTCTTAAAAAAAAGATTACATTTAGAGCCGGGCATGGTGGCTCCTGCCTGTGAGCTTAAGCCTATGAAGCGGCTGGGGCTAGGGATCGCGGTTCGAGTCCCACTCTGGACAACATAGCGAGACCTAGTCCCAAAAAATAGGTGGGTGTGGTGGTGCACTCCTGTAATTCAGCTACCTGGGAAGCTGAGGCTGGGGATAGCTTGAGTCTGTGGTACCACGGGCAATGGGAGCCTGCGGTTCCATGGGCAGCGAGACCTAGTCACAAAAAAAAAAAAAAAAAATTTACATTTAATCCAACTTTGTGACCAACCCTCATGGGCATATTCTTTATTGGAAAATCTATTAAAAAGCCTGATCTTTTTTTTTAACTTACCCATTAGCCAGTTCAGTTCACTGATCTGATTCTAAAATACAAGCATATGAGAAGACTGAAATAATTGGTTCTGAATTATATAAGCTCATTGAACAAAATCTATGAAGGTAACAGGAAAGCTGAAAATATTGTGAAAAGATTTCCTTTAGTGGTTCCTTTATACTGGAAAGAAAAATGAACTTGAAACAAAATAACAAAATCACCAAAACAAGATTATGAAGTAATATTTTCTTAAGATGAACATTTATAAATTACATATGGCTAGTTTATATCAAGAAAACAATTTAATTTTAACTTTTCCAGAGTTGTGAATTATTTGCTAAAAAGCTTTAACTTTAATTTATGATAACCACATCCGTATAAAGACAGCCCATTAAATAAAGGGTGTTTTATGTGGTTTATTTTTGATATGACTATGTGAACAATTACTTCAGTCAAAAACCTAAGAGCTATCATTTAATTAATCCTCTGTAAGCCTTATTTCTTATTATTAAATCCTCTTGAATTTATAGTATAAACATTTCTCAAAGCCATCTACATTTCTTCATCAGACTGCTGCATCATTTCCCAAATTATCATCTCTGAATTTAGACTAGTCACTTCCTACTTAATCCTTATGCCTCTGATTTTCCTTATAATCTACTTGCCACAACTTATTTTGAATTATGCCTTAAAAATACAAATATGGTAAAACTTTAAGACTCTCACTGATCTTACGAAAAATAACAAAATATATGATACTGCTCATGTGTTCTACACAGCCATACTTAGTTAAAGATTATAATTTACATCATAACACCACTACAAATATGAAAATATTGCCTGGACTTACAAGTAAAAGAAAATAAAAAATACTTTTTTATATTCTACTCCCAAAGATTCATCAGGAACTGTATGTACTAGGTGGTTGTATACATAAATCTTGTTTTATCTACCTCCAAAGAAGGAACAGAAACCTAGACAGGCAACTTCAGAAATTAAGTTCATGTATTGAGCTTGGTAAGTAAATTCAGGTCTGACTCCAAAGTCTGTCTGCTGAATGTCAATGTTGTGCTCATGGCTGCATATTGCTGCGAATTATATGGCTGAGTATGATAATTACAGGAACTGTATTAGCTGGGTCAATACGAACTATTTTTCTTTTGATTTTTAGTGATCAAGAGCCAATAAATAGCATTTTCATCTGAACTCTCCAATAACAAAATCTGCCTTTATTTTAATTTATGTATTACTTTTGTAAGTGTGATAAAAAAGAAATAATACAGGAAGGGTGTCAATAAAAGAACAGAGTCCACTTGACAGATAACGAGGAGTATTTTCCAAAATTAAAAAAGTGAGTGTTAACATACTGCTAAAGACCACTTTCTAAGAGAGTACTGGGGAGTTCTAGAAATACTTTCAAAATCCTACATAAAAACATAGCACTTTGAGATCATTAACAGAAGTGTTTATACAGTCTTTCTCTTTAATTCCATATATACGACAACTGTATTTAATTCTAGCATCCATAAAAAGAGATAGAAAACAGACGACAGTGTAATGTAATGCAGGAAGTATAGCAATATTAGGAATAGAAAGGCATATTTAAATACAATCACCACCACTAAAAGTACAAAGAACATGTTTATACTTTTAAAAATATACTGAAGTTAAGAAGCAGTTTTCTAGTGAAAACCAAATACATCTCAAGTCATTTGCCGGAATGCACTTGTTAATTTAATACTTGTTATTTTAATATAAATCTTTATACAAAGTGAGTACAAGAAAGGAGAAAATTAGTGAGTGTGACATGAGCTGACTCATTGCATTTCATGTTTTTACAAAAAGTTGTAGGCACAGGGATGTATGGGACACTGTTACCAATGTGGTGATTCCACAGGCTCATGTGTAAACCTTAGAGAGAAATATAAAATGTAATATATGTAAAAATATACCAATGAATACCTCACTCTGGCAGACATATAACCTATAATAACCATGTACTTCTACTGGTCCTGAGCAGTAAATATTTTATTTTTTGAATTATAATTATTTTTTTTATTTTATTGCATATGTATATATATATATTTTTTTAGATCATTGTATACCCCAAGGTTCTCCCTCCACCTTGTCACCCAAGGACTATCATCTTAATCTCTTGTGCCCACTCTATACTTCAGCTATGAGTAGTAGCTATTTTAGAGGGTAGATATCAATCAACAAATATCTCCTGACTCTGTTATTTACTATTATCTTCCTTATTATATATATTAACTTGTGTTATTAGAGTCATATACTATTACAAAAAGAATTCTTCAACGGGTTTTGTGATAGAAATAAGGAAATATGAGCACATATATATTTTCAACTGAAAGCTGTAGGTGAAAGATTTTTTTTTTCAAGTGTAATGTCTTATTTCAAAGTAAAGGAACATTAGGTCAGAATTCACCACTGGAATAAGAAATATCATTTCATTAATAGAACACAAACATATCTGACTAGTACATTATAGATGGTTTCCTAAAGCTAAAGACAGTTTTTTTATAAGCTGTTTTCAGTGTGTTAGTATAGGGAAATATGCCGTTGATAAATTCATTCTCCAGTGCAATAAAATACCTATGCATACAGAGTCTAAAGTGTATATAGTTTAGCTTCTACCCCCCTCCCCCCCCAAAAAAACAGGTTAAGCCTTAACTTCCAAGGTAGACATATTTGGAGAATATGCATGTAGGGAATAATTAAGATTATTCCCTACATGCATATACCACAACTTGCAAGAAGTCCTTGGGGATCCTACACTCTCTTGAATGGAGGGCATGGAGTAGGAGCAGTTAAGGCTAGTTCCTGGGGAAGCTGGGTGACCTGGTGACCCCATTGCAGTCCCATGGCTCCTCCCCCTTCCTATGAGATGGGGGGGAGGGTATAGTGGGCAGGAGGTGTGTGTTCCCCTCTGGTTCACTCCCACTTCAATCAGTCCTCGTTAATATCAAAAAACACATCATCCAGCTGCAAATGTATGGGAGGATAGAGAGAAATAAATAAATAAAGGCCTGTACACACCCATCACCTAACCAAAAAGAGCATGATTAGAAGCAAGAGAAACAAGACGGTGACATCTACTAGAGTGAAGAACATATACAACACTTCTGGTTCTGGGGACTAAACTCCAAGTCCAGAGAGACTTTCAAGGTAAGCAAGGAGTTCCCATTTCCCAACAGGTAAGAAAAGTCACAGAGAGGTGGCAGTGGCCCCAAGGAGAACTGCGAATCTTGAACAAAAAGAGATGAGCCAGACCAACCATTTTCTGAAGTCTATTCCCACCAGGGAACTTCCCCTCTGCCAGCTGCAAGGAGATGGGCTCCCGAAGTCAGATGCCAGCACTATAAGGTTAAGAATCAGCACAACGGAGACAGGCATCAGAATGAATGGAAGAGATAACCAGTAAGAACAAGGAGACACTGATATCAGAGAACATAAGAATCTGGAGAAAAAGAGGCAGTCTCCTTCACCACAGGAAATGCTACAATGAGAAACCTCGAGAGCCACCCCACACACCTACCCTGCAGGTTTCCCGACATGCACAGATGGACCACCTGTCCCAAGGTTATTCTGAGATATTTGGAAAACTTAGTCTGCGGTGTCCCAGGAATGTGGGTCTTCACCCACAAAAAGGACACTGGTCCAGAAAAAAAAATCAAAGAGACCAACGGGCTAACCATCGACCAACAACTAGCAAGAAGAGAGGAGCCAGAGTGATCAGAGGGAGCAGTAACTTTACAAGCAAGACTGATGTTTGCAAACAATGAAAAAAAATTTAAATAAAAATTATTGAGTCATATAAAAAAAAAGATTCAGTAAGCAAGAAAAGAGTGAGGTTTGATTCAGAAGGATTAGTGTCCTTACAAGCAGACACACCAGAGAGCTACAACCACCGTGACCCCACTCTGCTTTCAGTAGGAAGGAAGTAGTTTATAAGCCTGGAAAAGAGCTCTCATCATAAAATGAATTTGCTAGCACCTTGATCTTGGACTCCTTAACCTCAAGATTTCTGGGAAATAAGGGAAAAAGTGTTGTTTACTCAGTCCATGGTGTTTTGATATAACAACCCAAGTTGATGAATACATTGGCCCTTTCCCCTTCAAAGTGCTGTAACATTAGAAATAAAAGAGGATACTTCTCTAGAAAACAGGATAAGAAGTTATTTAGTGATGTAGGTCTTTAAAAGATAGTTGTTTGTTGTTTATATTTATTCAAGGTAAATATACATACACGCAATCCCGCAAAAGATTTTCAAACAAATGCAATTGAGCATGAAAATATCACCTCGAATTAGATGCCTGCACATGCTGTCTTATCATCCTAAATTTAGTTGCTAGAATGCATCATTTCACTGTGTCAACATGTTTTCCATTAGTAAATATTTTCTCTTCATCGTGAACTTGGTGTTAATGGAAGATAAAAGACTGGCATGAGCAACTGAAATGAGCAACTGAAATATATCTCTTTCTAAGTTTGAATATAGGTTAAAAACCATATGTTTAGAAGAAGGCACTGTTTTTGGTGGTGCCTGGTAGAAATATTGATAATTAACTATTGATGATATCCAAATATGAATAGTTCCTTGGAATTATGAAATAATTTTCCATAATAATCTCAGAGAACTATACAAAATGCATCTAAATTGGGTAGCCGGAACTGGTTCTTGGCACCTCAAGTGCTAATGAATTGATTTGAAGAGTTGGTCCTAACTGAATTGCATTTCTTATTTCTTCATATGAAGATATAAAATAAGGTGAAAGAAATACTTACCAAGTATAATAATTACACAATGCCTTTCATCCAATAATACCTTCCAAAATCAAATAGGCAGCTTTTATTCCTTAAAACCAAGGAATACTAACTTTAAGAAGTATAAGAGAGAGTAGTATAAGAATAGAGATTATTACAAAAAATCTAATTTGTCATCATTTTATTCAATTTCTGCTTGCATTTATAAAGTGACCCAACTAATATAAGAGTGTTACTGTCTTTTACCCAAAAGGAAACTCTGGATATTTATGCAATATTAGGGATATATTTTTTTGAAAATTGTATGTCTATCATAAAAATATCAAATGAGCACATGCTAAAAATTTTATTTAACTCCCAAACCAAAAGAAGCAATTGGTAAAATATTGTAACCAGTTCAAAGAAAATATTAAAAAGCCAAAAAATTATTGCATAGAATAAAAAATATTAAAATAAATGTTCAAATCACTAGAATCTGTCTTTCCTCTCAGGGAAGAAATTGAGGAAATCAATTGAATCTCCACTTCACACAATTTATTTGCATGATAAGAATTATTTGTTACTGATGACAGTTTTCTACATCTTTCAGAGTTTTATAATACCTTAAAGTCAATAAAATCTAAACTCAGTAAACCAGAGAGGCATCCAAGTCTTAACAATGTAGTTTGCCACTATAGACATTTATTTTTGCTACTGCTATTACTTATTCTAAATAACATTGCTTTTCCTTTGCTATTTAGTTGTTAGAGTTGTTCTGGAAATACCAAGTCTAGACTATCTTTATATGCTAGCAGTTACAAGAGTGACTACAACAGCTTTTCAGCTCTGTCAGTGTTTGACCTGTCATTATAGTAAATTCAAATCGAATTTCTTTTTGAAATTTTAGTTGAAGTTCATTGTCCTATTACCCAACTCTTGAGACATGCCTGCAAGCTGAAAAGGGCAGATTAATCTACCTCATAATGTCTAGACAGTGTAAGAAAACTATTTCAATGGGAAATTACACATTTTCTATAGTGCATCATTCTGGTTGTCTGATTCTGATTCTATATGTGTTACTGTATGACCTAATTCTGGTCTATAAGCATGCAAATAAATTCTGTTAAAAGATGATGTCCTCTTGCTGTGAAAAACCCAAATCACCTCCATTTTACAATTATTTGAGCACTCTATATTTCCTTATAAATGTGTGATTCTTTGTCTCCTTTCAACAAGTTGTAACATTTGTATTCACCAGTAATGAGTTAAACAAAATCTTTGCTACATTTTACTTATATAGGGGATGAGCATGGTGGCGCATGCCATTAAGTGGCAGCCTAGGAAGTCGCAGCCAAGGCCAGGGATCGCGGTTCGAGTCCTTTGGGGGCATATAGTGAGACCTAGTTCCAAAAAAAATAGGTGGGTGTGGTGGCACGTGCCTGTAATCACAGCTACCTGGGAAGCTGAGACTGGGGATTGCTTGAGTCTGTGGTATCCTGGGTAACATGAGTCTGGTTCCACAGGCAAAACTAGCAAGACCTAGTCTGAAAAAAACATTTTACTCATATCTATCTGGAAAAGAATCATAATTTTACTTTCATTTGAAAAATATTTTATTAGAATAGTGGCAAAAATGTATAACATGACAGCCAACTTAAAACAATAATTAATTATAACTAAAGTATATAATACTATTGTTGTGTTCATTTCTACTAAGTCTGAAAAATCGATACTTCCTTCAGAGACAAGAGAGTTGATGTCAAGGGAATCCAAGAAGTCTTTTTTTTTGAAATCTCACAAATACTATAAGACAACTCTACTTCTTGTGAAATAGAAATTATGTGTCCTATTTGATGAAATTAATTCTACTACTATAGATAGGGTGAATAAGTTTACATTTGGACTACATGATAGAAGGAAAAGTTCACTAATCTAACAAGAGTAGTTTTTAAAGTAGAAATTTTAAAAAAAAGATGAGAATGTGACACACTGATTACCTCTATACTCTAATTATGTAATCATTAAAATAATAGCTATAAATAATTGAGATTTTACAACTAGGGTATCTGTATCAGTATACATTTTTTGTATGGAGAGCAGAATGTTGACTCTCTGATGAAATTCAATAACTGTTGCTTGAATACCCAGGTCCAGAGAATGCCACTCATCCCTAAATAATAGCTATTTAACATTTCTACTTTTAATTTGTTTTTGTCTTAGGACTTTTAAAAATATTAATTAACTTCAAAAAATAACATCTTCTATACCTCATTCTGAATGTGTTTATCACATCAATTTCCTTCAGTATCAATACATACTGGAATAATATTAATAACATTATGCTCTAGTAACAGAAGCAGGAGAGGGAGGAGAAAATAATCTCTGGCATTATAGAAATTAGTGTTAAAGTCAGAAACAAATGTAAATTAAAAATGTTTTGACACAAGTGAATAGCAGTAAATTTTACGAATTTGGAAGTCTGTATATTAATTTTCATTGTTTTTTCAAATTGAATTCCTTTTATTGATATTATACATACTCATGATATAAAAGAAAATCACAGATGCAAAATGGTTAAAATAGCAAAAACAGATTTCACACAAAGACTATTATAATAAGGTACAAGAGACCACAGTATAGAATGGAACTCAATTCAAATATATCATGGCAACTTGGAAATTTATGACCACATAGTAATGTAAGTGAATGGAAAACTACTATCAGGAAGCATCAAGAAGGGGAGAAGAGTATTTGTGTTAAATCAACTTGATAAGATTCTTGTAGGGATCAAGGTATGATAATGTCCAACTCAAAATCTTACAAATATTTTGCTATTTCTTCCTTTTTTTTATTTTGTCGTTACATCGTTATTTACCATGAAGTTCTTTACATCCATGAATATTATTCTGATCTTTGTATTCATGTCTCCCTTGACTTTATTCTCTCTCCCCTCCCTTGCTGTTTGCTTTATTTCTGTTATGAATTTATTAGCTTTAACTTTTTCTTGTCCTTTGTTTGTTTTCCCTTTATCCCACGTATTTTAATATTTTCATTAAAAATGACACTACTTTTTTTAAAAAATGTGTGATAAGAAATGAAGGGTAGGATAAGGAATTTAGCCACATGTTAGGGTAATCAGACATCAAGGATGATCAGATTTTTAAAAAATAATGAATTCTCGCTACAACTGGGTGGTTCAGAACCAACTAGGACAAATACGGAGATGGCAGCTTACAGAGGATAAGAGAATCCTAGCTAGATCAGGAAGAGTCTTTGTTGACATTGAAGCACTTGTACTTCTTTAAATGGGTCCAGTGAAATATAATTGAATAAAGAGAAAGAGGTTGGGTGAGTAGTATTTTCTCCAAATTAAACTTCTCTTTGCTTATTCAATGAATAAATTTCAAATAAATAATCATAAAGTTGTCAAATGGAGATAAGGAGTTTCCAGAAGAAATTCTAGACAGGCAAAAAGATCGTTCCATAAAGTTAGCAGAAAAGTCATTCACTCTAATATGCATAAATTTGTATTTTTTACATAAACTCTCTAGAGAATAGATTTCTTCAATCATGGATTATCATACTGGAAAAATCTTCTACTACTTCTGTCCTGCTGGAACTAGCTGTAATCTACTTCAAAGTTCAATGATTTCATGTAATGTCCACCTCGTACCCTGATTATGTCAGAGAAAAAAAGAAAAAGTTCAAAGAAACTCAACTCTAGAATGATCTAATGCTTCTGAGGTAAGGTGTGATATCATTGCCTTTTACTTACAATGTTTTAACAGGTATTATGGATATATCACACAAGTTCATTGTAACTTAGTTTCTGATATGCACTTCACCATCTGGCACAGTTCTTTCCAATTATTTCATTAGTTTTCCCAAACTGATAGCAAAAGAGAGCCATTTGTTACATTTCTTGATCTTCCTTATCACTGCACAGTGTATGATTCTTAATGCCTCTCATGCAGATACTACAAGAAGTAAAGGCATGCAAATTATTTGACTGGAGACAACTGGAAAAATACTATAAGTGCCAGGAAGTGAACTAGAAAACTCTAATTATAAACACTAATAGGACAAAGATGCACAATATCTGTTATGGTGGTTTAATGGTATCAGTTTTATGCTTGGGATTGCTATCATTTTAGATATTATGCTGGTTGTCATATTGAGCAATTAATAAATTGATTCAAATTTCACAAGGCAATTTTAAAATTCAACTTTTGTGCTGACCTATCTTTCTTTTCTCTTAACATTGTCTTATGACAGGAAGTTCCCTTGAATATTACTTGATGAATAGAAAATCATCACCTTTCCATCAGAACACTACTAATATCATGGTATTAAAGCATTTCTCCTCAAGTGACACTAAATTAAAAATGTGGATTAATTTCACTTGACATTATCCTTTCCAGCTACATCTATATAACCACACAAATAACCACACTAAATGACACGGATGTTTTTTATTTTATTTTGTTATTGTCTTTGTTTTGATCACTGAGTGATATTCAAGAAGATGATTCTTTACTCATCCATTCTGGGGCACTTAGGTTGTTACCACAATTTAGTGTAAATAGAACCGCAATAAACATAGGAGAGCAAGTTTCATTTTGAATTACTGTTTTTGAATTTTGGGGGGATAGAGGCTTAGGAGTGAAATTACCAGGTCTAATAGTATTTTCATTCTTTTTATGTTCTGAGATACTACCATTCTGCCTTCCATAAGACCTGGAACAGTTTGCATTCACACTAGTGCCTTTTCTCCTTATCTTCACCAGTACTTGCTTCTGGTTTTTCTGGTATGAGCCATTCTCAGAGGTGTGAGATGGTATCCCATTGTGGTCTTGATTTCTGTTTCACTAATCATTATTGGTGAACTCTTTTTCATGTGTCTATTTGTGATTTGAATGTCTCATTGAAAAAGTGTCTTTTCAGTTCTGCTCATTTTCTGATTGAGTTATTTATTTTGTTTATACAGATCTTCACATATCTTTGATATCATTCCTTTGTCAGATATATGGTATACATATTTTTTCTCCCATTCAGTAGAATGCCTTTTTGTTTTTCTGTGTAATCAGTAAAAAGGAGAAACATAAATACCAGATATCATCACTAGTAAGTAGAATACAAAGTAAATAAATTAAGAGTCGATAAAGACTAACTTCAAAATTAACCTTGAAAACTGACTACAGAATTGACACCAAGGAGATAGTAGAAGGGGCAACAAAGAGGGAAGGAAGCACATTATAGTGGTAATAAATAATGAGGCATCCAAATATTACCTTATTTAAAAATAAATAAAAATAAATTATTTCACATAAAAATTAATAAAAAGGAGATTAAATCTTTTTTGTTGTAATCTACCATCTAAAGTAAAGAGATACATATTTAACAAAGACTAAAAGAGCTTGTATCAATGTACTCAGGTCATATAAAGACAAGAACACCTTCCAAAACAGTAGGGAAAAGAAAAATAAAAACAAAAAAATACTTTTTAGTTATTGCATTATTATACTGAGAGCAATATTCACAATAAGATTGGAAAACAATAATGCAAATAATTTCACAACTGCATATGCAAAGTCATTTGAACAAAAACTTTACTGTGCTTGATAAATATTTATCTCAACTGGAATAGAAAAATGAAAAAATACAGTGTTCTTCATTTTAGATATATTGATTCATAGCATGATAAATTCTCTTCACGATTTTTTTCAAATAAAATCATTTCATCTGCATAACCAAGTGATTTCATGACCCCTGGGAGCATTTTCTACAGGTATAGTTGATAATATAATCTTAGTATTTCATATTTTCCTCTTTTATATAAATTTAGGCATTTGTAAAACCTGAAGGAAATCTCTTAGCAGTCAAGGGGGTCGTTAAGAGTTGGCAGTATGGTTTTGCAGTTCAGTGATGCAAACCATTATTCTTTTCAAATGTTGAAAAGATCACGCCAACCTCCATTGGGCTGCCATTAGAAAAGAGCTTCTGTTACACTTCTGTAAGTTGAATATCATAAGTGTAGTCTGCAAGATTGTTTCTTGTAAGTGCAGCATCTAAAGTACAAAGTCATTGTGATTATTTTGCTATAGCTGAGACAGATTCCAATACTTGTTAAGGTAATTTGCTAAGATATATAATGGCTATAATGAATCAGGACCAGATATTTCATTTGTAAGATTTCAAATGAAAAAAAAATTAGGAAGGCATGGCAGAGTAGAGCAAAAGATTTGAAATGGCTTGGTACTCTGACACAAACCCTTAAAGGTATTGAGCCTAAATGTATCATAATAGGTGACATGAGAGGTGGCACACACGCAGCTCTAATAAACAAACTGATACTTTGTAAAATAATGTATACACTGGAGGTAATTTTGTTTTTGTTTATCCTAGTTCTGATAGAAAACAGCAAATACAAACTTGTTAAAGAAATAAGAAGAAGACATCATTGATTAATCAACATGGAAAATCTTTGAAGTAGTTGATTTTAATCACAAATTAGAAATTGGTCTCAATCTCAATCAAAGAGACATGTTTGTAAGAGAATAAGTAGAAAATATAGAGGAAGTTCAATGACTGATATTCCTTGGGAAGAAAAGTGAAAGGTATCCCTAAGATGCAGTGAGCCAAGACATAATACAGGGTGTATAGAGGAAAGAATGTGAGTAGTTGTGGAAATAAAAGAGAAGATAACTACTAAATTGTGGAGTGACCTCTAGTTATTCACAGGTGTAGGCAAGTAGAAGGCAGTTTGTAATATTTTCTACTTAGCAGAAAATAATTAGAGATGACACCAAAGGTCAAGGATGCAAAGGAACTTAAGCAAATAACCTAAGGACCCTTGAAGTGAATTGTTTAGAAAAAAGAAGGAATATCTAAAGTAGACCCAGATGTTATAAGAAAAAGTTGACTGAACGTTTAAAATAGATCAATGAATGGAAATATAAGGAACACTGGCACAATGTCTGAAAAGAAATGTTGCTCTAAACAGAAAAATAATGGACCTCAAGTTTTTTAACCTTATTCTGTGGAAGTTCAGTTTCAGATATGACAATAGAGATAAGTTAAGAAAACAATACAGAAATGACAGACATTGGCAAAGAAGAAATAGGGGTCTTAAGATACTGGTTTGAGGGAGATGTGATTATATGCTAAAATTATTTAGGATAATAGAAGGTACATGGTTGAGGACTATACTGTGAGACAGGAGTCCAAGGTCATCAATAAATAGGTGGAATGTGAATGAAAACTTGAATCTTTACACTGATTTGAGTTTACATTAATGTAATGAAAAGTACTTATCAAGAAACAAGAGTAACAAGCAACTCCAGTGTTGTGTTGAAAGATTTTTATGAGTTTTGAAGTCTTAGGAAAATGACAATGCCCCCAATCTCTAAAATAAAAAAAAAAAGCAAGATGTCAGAGGATTAAGCTCTCTCTGGACAGATCTGTCAAGGAAAAGAACTTGGGAAAATCTCATTATTACTGGAAATAATCATTTTTGTAATGAAATATAGAAGATACAGCTAAGCTTCTGCAATATAATAAAACCAAATGTACTATTTGTCAGAGCAAATATGTTGCTTCCAGTCACAGACAAAATTTATAAACCCTGATACACTACTTGTTGACTTAGTAGTTGAAATATTGAATCATAGTAACTGAAATATTAATTACATCAACTTATTAGTTAACATTTAGTTAACATTAACAATTGTTAACAATTAGTTAACATTAACATTTATTTCTTTTTACACTCTCCCCCCCCCCTTTATCTAATTGGGACATTTGTTATATGAACTAAATGAAGTCTTGACATAATGTTTCTTTGTGTTATGGACTTTGTCAAACATTTTTGCCTCTATTGTCTATCATTCTTTATATCTGTATTTGAAAAGCACTTTAGTATGATAAAATAGTTTCCCTGCCATTTTCCCATGAACTGCTTCTCATTTACTTAAATACCTCTTCAGGGGGCTGAGACCCCATTGATTTCAAAGTGAGATCAGCATGCAGATGAGGTTTTTAGACTATATTGAATAATGAAAACTTGGACTCCTCATGCCTCTTCCCAAGAGGGAAAAGGCTACATTCAGCAGAGCCAAGGAAAGAAAACACCAATGAAAAATATGGAAACCAAGGGAACAGCAGGTAGAAGAATTAGTCATGTTTGCTCTGTATTATAAAATTTTATTTGCAATATACTGCCAAAAATACTGAATGATTTAATATAACATATAATTTTCTAGCTTTTACCAAAAAAAAAAAAAAATAGGTTTCTGAGATTTTCTGTCTTTTTTACCCTGCGCTTTCTTCATTTTTTTGCTTGTTTCTTTACTTGTTTGTTGTTTTTTGCCCCAACCTGGTTCCAGTTTCCTTAGCAATTTGCAGGGGATAGCATTTTAGAGTACTTTGCCAAGACTTACCCATGAGTTCTATTGACCCTGATCAAGCCCATAGGCAAAATCCCTACTCCTTATTTGAAAATAAACTTGATATTTCCGATAATATATCCATCTGGCTTTGTTATTTCACATATATGAATTATTTATCTGAAAGGTTTGATTTATTTCTATTAATTATTATTCAAAAATATAACCTCTAAAACAATTGCAAGAAGTGAAAACAGATGGTAATGTAAGCTAGAAAATAGTTGGTGTGAGGGTTGGGGGCAAGAAGGCAGGAAGGAGAGGTGAAAAATAAAATTTAGACAGAATTTAAAGTTAACATGAAAATTGACTGATGCATCTTTTGCTAATACATAATTTTTAAATATTTTTATTTAAGATAAAATATCTATAAAAATAATTAAATAGTTAAAACATGATTATTTTATAAGCTTTGAATATAGTAATTTGGATCTGTGTGAATTTGTGAATTGCATTTAGAAAAAATATGTCTGAAGTTGGGTGTGGTCATGGCGTGATGATAAAAATGAATTTATGAATTAGACAATGATTCAAAGAACTCATTAAAATCTCTCAGCAATTATGAAGTCAGGATAGTTTGTTGTTTTAGCATAATCTGTAATCTTCACCCACTCTCGATCAAAACAGCTGCTCACATTCATGTGATCATTTAAAACAATGTATCTAGAAAATGAAAAGGCATTTGAAACAAGGACTTTCACCAAGTTGGGGGAGGAGGGTTGATTCTTAGATCTCATTAATATACAATAAAATGGTCTACCCTGGAAAAGCAAATTTTAGAGGACAAAATGAAGATGTAAGGTCGATTTCAGCAGACATTACACAGTCAAAAGTACTAGTGTGTGAAAAGCCTGCGCTAAGATCTTCTTGAGGCAAGGTGCTTAACACTTCCCAAACTCCCTTTTCAGTGCGTATTACTCACTACATTTATAGCAACAGATGGAATCTTGAAGTATTGTAATGTAATCAGACATCAAAGTTAAATCAATTTCACAAACAACACTATGGCTGATTACTTTCCAAACCATTTTTGGCAATTTTTTTTGTCTACTCCATTCATTTTTCCAACTGTCATTGATTTAAAAGGTTATGTGAATACGTGTATTTTTTTTTTCAAATTTAACATTTACAGAGAAAATACTTACGTAAATAAACCTTTGGAAGTAAAGCTATTATGATTATAGCACATGTTATGAAAAACACTGTTCTTTTCCATTAATACTGAGTTAAGTGAAGTTATTTAAAAATTTCCAAGTAAACTGCTTGTACTTATATTCACTATTAAAGACAGTTAATTTTCTACAATATTATAAAAAATATACAAGTGGCTTTAGACTAGAAATATTTATTATTTTTCAAGTCACAAAGGAAATCATTCCATTCCCCTCTTGTTTCTTCTAGGTTGGCAAAAAAATCAAAGAAGCATCAGAGAGATTGATAGATAAAAGCTAAAAATGATGTTTAATAATAACATGTGCACCACTTGTATACATAGGAGAAAAACAGCAGACTGAGTAATTCACCCAAGTGGTTTTAGATGTCATCTTAGTTTACTTAAAATAAGAGAGGTTGGGGAAAGAAAGCAGAAATTCAGCTAGGGTGTTCACTGGGGAAGATATGACAAACAAAATGTACACAAATTTAATTAAAAAGAGAATAAATTAGGTCTTCCTGGGAAAGGCCTCACAAAGAGTTTACATATAAATATATAAAGCAAGTTCCACCCAGCCTTCAGAGCCCCTCCCAGGAAATAAACCTCTTGTCTCAAAGACATATTTTAGGGGTGACACATTTTTATTGTGCTATACACACTTTCCTAGTACAAAAACCATCAGGAGCATACAAATTCTCCTATCTTTATGTTTTTCATGTTAAAACACTAACACCAACTCTATGTTTACTATGCTGTATAATCCCACAAGTAATGACATATATCACCTGTGATGCAGTCCCATTTGGCAATGCTTCACTCACCAGGGAAGAACCAATCTTTAGCTTTCATTGGGCATTAAAAATAGACAACTGGCATATGAAATTGTTTTTAAAAATAAATAAGAGAATTTTCTGTTGGAGACTACACTTCTACTGTTCTCCAGTAATTAGAGTTTTTGAATGGCTAAATAAAAGTTATTTCTATTCCTCTCCATTTCCCCTACAAAACCTGAGATGCAAGTTGTTGTTTTTTTATAATTCTTTTATCCCTTTAGTTTGGTAGGATTTACTCTTGAATATTCTGTTCTGCACACTCTGCATGGAGTGCCACCATGTAATTACCTAGCAATCATTTAAAAAGAAGGCTTTAAAGAAAATAAAGACAACAAAGTCCCTATTTGCCCAAGTATTAAAAGCGATGTGCAATTGTGAGATTACTTCAAGAGAATTTAGCAGAAACCTCAAACACTCCATTTCTATAAAGTTTTGTGGATTTGTTTGTTTGGTTTTTTATCTGTGGCTTCATAGTTCTCACTGTGTTTGCATGACAGCAGAACATATGACTAATAAACAGAAAGTACATGTGGTGATGCAAATTTGATTAAATCTGTACATTTTTAGTAAGCATCTCCTGTGACCAGGAATGACTTCATGACACCATGGCATGTAATATTCATTTTTTTAGCAGTCAACCTTAAAACCTCTGCTTAGGAGCAGATAATCCCATAATGTAAATTTTGTGGTATATTAAAAAATATGTACATGAAAAAAGTTCCCAAGTTGACTTGATTTGCTTCTTAATTTGTCACTAACTTACACAGATTCTTTAAAAGTCACAAAATAGATCTAGTCAGATAAATTTGGTACTATTTTAGAATTATACATAGTATTTTTACATACATTTATGCTTTTAATATTCCTAGAGAAAAGGCTACCATATTTAGTCAACAAAAATACAGGACAACGGATAAATTTAAATAAATTAAAAAGTGAATAAACAAAATTTTGTTCAGGTACCAAACATATGTCTTCTCAATGGCAGTCCTACAATTTTATCAATCTGTTAAAGTTTTTGATCTAGTGTCATTGAGTAAAGTAAATATTTAACTCTGTGATACTGTAAGGGAAAAAAATTAGTCTTTTTAAGCAACTCAATATTATGAAATTGTAACTTAAATTTTCTTCTAAAATGTTATTTTAAAATCTTCAGGTCAAATCATTCTTTTTTATTTAGCAACTCCTGTGGTCTGGTGAAAGGTAGCTAACAATTTAAAGAATTTAACAGCTTAAAAAGAAAAGACCTCTGACTTTAAGGTGAATTAGTCAAATCAACATTAACAGGACTGTTAACTTGGAGAATCTAATTAAATGATCTAACAGCATACAGACATAACAGGAACCCAGATGGCTAGGGCAGAGATCTAGCAACTGGTACATGTATAAACTTTTTGTGAAGAAGAAAACTATAAGCAAAATAATAGATACCTCACATACTAAGTCTGTCTTATCATTTACATGTTTAAAATGTTCCATTCTTGTAGTCCATGGTCTACAACAACTCAGCCCTTTCAGAATAATCATTCTGTGCTCTTATCTATAAACTTAAGTTAATAATTCCTTATGGATTAGAAAGGCACAATGTATTGTGCTAATTTCATTGGTTTAATCAAGTATTTGCTACTTTAAAATATTCAAATCATCCAAGTACCAAACTTTGAATTATGGTAATATGTAGAAAATTGATAGATGTGGATTATTAAAATGTTATCCATTAGCTGAGTGTAGATAAATTTTGTAGATCAGATTTAACAGCTAGGAACTGGAAATATTGTTATCTTGGACTGGGAAGTTTATCTTGTTTAAAATAACATTTTAGAAGAAAATGTTACCTTGGATTGTAAGGCAAGTTTATCAAGTTAAACAATGAGTTTATCTCATTTTTGAATAGATTAATATAGATTTATGAATAGTTATATAGAATTCAAAAATTCAAACAATAGGTATACAAACTAAATTATCTGAATGATATATGTCAGCAAAAAGTACCATGACCAAGTTAGATTTATCCTGAGACTACAAATATACGTTAATATTAAAAATCTATTAAACTACATGAGTATATTAAAGAGGAAAAACACAGAATCATACAAGAGGTAAGAAAATTTTATAAAATTCAACATCTTTTTATGTAAAGACACACCAAATACTAAGAATAAAAGGTTTCTCAACTTGATAAAATATACACAAAAAGTACCACAAATATGTGGTAACACATATTAAGTGTATTCTCTTTAAAGGCAAGAATAATTCAAGGATGACCAAATCACTACTTTTGTTCTAATTGTATTGAAGATATTTTCCAGAATGGCAAAATAAAAAAATCATATTTGAAGAATATTTTTAAAATGAAAGCATTATAGATTGTCTAACTGATCACAAAAACGTACCTGGAATTATATGTAGCCAAACTGTGGGAATCACTAAGAATTTAGCAGGGCAACTTGTGAGGGGAGAGATTTATTTACAATAATAGAAACAAAAGATGTAAAAATGTAAGTAGACTTTTCTTCATGGATTTTTGTTTATCTTTCCCATGTCAAATTGAAGTATACAACCAGGGGTGGGGGATGGGACAGAATGGGACAGGGTAGGAACAGTCAGGGAAGGGGGGGTGAACCCCGGAGATCACAGAGATGTGAAATTCATATATAAATAAAGTATTTAAAATTAAAAAAATAATAGTGTGAGTAGAATATTCTAATTATTGAAAGGTGTTAAAGATTTAAAGAAGTAGAAAGTAGAGAGCTCATATTCAAAGATAGAAAGATCTAATAGTTTATATATGTACATTTTCCTCAATTTTCATTACTTCCATTTTTACCATCTTTGTCCTATCAAACATCATCTTTTTCTTCTCCTAAGTGGTCTCCATATGTCCACCCATAACTTTAGAACCTGTAAATCCTCAAAAATTCCCCAACAGATTCACATTTCACCATATATACTCTAAAATTCTTAAGACAGCCTATAAGTTGCTAGTTGATGTGGCCCCACAATTACCTCTCAGTCTCGTTTCTTCTCATTCTCCACACAATTTGACATAATGGACTCCAACCTAGTCTTCAAACATAGTAGGCTCCTTCAGGCCCTCCTTTACCTTCTGCATCACTGAAAACCCTCACTGAGGAGCTGACCCTGACTTCCTATTTAAATATACAACCAGCCTTCTATTCCCAGATATTCTATCAGATATTTTTCTCCATGTTACTTGTTACTTCCTTATTACTACATAACTCACTTATTTATTATGTTTCTTTAAAGTCCCTACCCAATTAGTCTCTACCCAATGTATTATGTTTCTTTAAAGTCTCTATCCATTGACAGCCAGTATTTACTTTTCATTTATTACTGGATCACAGCTCAACATAGCCAAAAGTCCCTAGTGAACTGGGGTGTATTTGGGAGCAGACCCAGAATCTGAGGACCTTAGGCAAGCTTTTTCTCAGTTCTTATCATCATTGAGGAAAGGATTTATTGTTGAGACCAAAGTTACAGACAAGCAAGATATTTATTGATAGCAGCAGAACAGGAAAGCTCTCCAAGAGGAGAGGAGTCCCATGTAGGTAGTCACTGAAGCGGTGAGAAGTGGGAATATAGGCAAGGAGTGAGAGTTTGGGTGTTGTTGGATGTTTTCAAATTGTGTCTCTTGCTGACTGACTTGGCCCAAAAGGTCTCCCAGTCTATCTATGTTCACCAAGTTTGCCGGGTGGTCCTAGGCTACCCAGTTTGTACACGTTATCTGGCCTACCTTTCTGAAACTAGTGTTGGTTCATTGCTCTAACATTGTGTTTTTGTGTTGGTGTTCTGAAGTCTTTAAACAGACTGATAAATAGACGTAAAGCATTTCTCAATCAGACTGATAAGTGGATTTAAGGGCTTGTAGCACCCTGTTCCTAACTATACCCATTTCTTAGCTTCCTCCCTCACTAGCACATTGTAGAAGCTAAATAAATATTTGTTAAGTGCTGCAAAAAAAGGATGCTGAAATACAGGATATAGTTAAATCATATGCAATGATTTCACATATGGTGAAATTCCTATGGTACCCACAACTATTTATGGTATGCATAAGGGCACAAAAAATTAATGAATATGACAATCTGAGAGTCTCTCTTAAATGCTTTGATGGCATTGAAAATTTGGATGTTTTTCAGAAAGCCTGCTGACATCATGTAAAGTTAAACATTTGCATTCTCTGCAAACCCATAGTTCAACATTCATGTATGTACCTTAGAAAAATTCTTGCATATGTGCATAAGAGGATACATGAAGAAATATTGTAATAGCCATGTCAATAAAAAAATATTGGAAATTATGCAAATATGCTTTGATGAAGGAATATATATTTACTGACTCAAATGTAACAAAACAGTTAAGATGACAAAAACACAGCGACTTACAAAAATATGGATATTTCTTAAAATATAATGTGGAATAGAAATGTCTTAATAGACAGCAAAAAATACACAGCTGTTTTTAAACAAAATAAGCAAAATGTAAACAAATAAAATTAGACCATATTGCCATTGGCTTATATACATAAGTATATATATAGGTATATAGCTACATATGCATATATATATATATATACACACACACAAACACATATACACAGGAGAGCATTTTCTATATTAATGTAGAAACCACTAATATGAACCTCCTACCAGTATAAAGTTATGTATGACCTGCAGTAGTTTTCTCTGGTGAAATTTCAGGATAATAAATAAACATAGGCTAAATGAAAGCCTTGTTAACATTTTGACCTTTAGATTGCATAAGAGTCTTATCAAAGTTTAATATATTATTTTGCAAACATATGTTACATATATTAAATATATACATATATTTTGAATGTATAAAAAAACCTAAGTATATTTTATAATGTCTTATAAATTTTAAATATTTGAAACAAAGATAAACTGAAAATTAATTTTAAAATACGCATTTATGTATGCTTTAAAATAAATTTAGGTATTAGTGATGTAAAACAATTTTATATTCAGCTTAGTCTCAAAATTCTGAGATTCTTTGGCCCCTACCTTTATGGTCATTGATGAATCTCAAATACTGTGGTTTGGAATTTATTTTGCCAAAGCTTTCATCTTTCAAACTTCTGAAAGAAAACCCTTACTTAATTCATCTCCAAGATACAGATTTTCTACTTTAGGTTTGCATGTCGCTGCTTTCGTTAACTGAAATAACCTTCCAGAATTATTTTGGCATAGACAAAAGAGAGAGAAGAGAAAAGTAATCTGATGAGGTGATTCTCCTATCTAGCTCGGCCACACTGATTTCTTATAAATAACTCGACTGTGTTTGCTTCCAACCAAAATTTTGAAAAGTAGGAGTGAGGTTTAGTCTGTTCTTTAAATCATATTCTCTGTTCTGTGCCAATTGCCTAGATGGAGCTAAGAATGTGGCCATAGTGACAGACGGCCATGAAGCTTTTGTGAGATATTCTCTCTCATAGGGAAGACAAAAGGCTTGGAATGAAGGTATAAAATAAGTAAAACTTATTTCCATTACATTATGTATCTTGATATATTCGTAATGTATTCCCTTTCAAAATATCCCTTCTCTGAAGTAGAAACAAAGACAGAATGAGCAACTGTTGCTGTTCTATGCACACCAACTACCCATTTTTAAAACACTTAAAATTGCAGTAAAGCAATTTAAAAGAGCAAGGGACATGATAAATTATCTAAAAATATCTATTCCCTATGGCTCCATTTACCAGATGCAAACATGCAAATTACATAATTATGAACTTAGACATGGCAAGCTGCTTTGCAGACTAGATAATTCAAAAATTTTAAACCCATCTTTTTTATTTGTTAAATCCATTTTCTTAATAAAGGGCCAAAATTTCTTTTCCAACTATTCAACTATTCTTACATTTAATTGAAAAACATATGAAAGATGTCTTCTGTTCAACAATATTCCTTGAATCAACAATAGTTTTATTGTAAGACAGACACATTTTTTTCTTTCACTTTAAATTCTCTCCCTGACTTTCTATAAGTAATTTCTATAAGTGTTAATTTTCCTTGCCCTGTGAAGTCAAGTTGATGTGTTTGAATTATAAGATGAAGGAAGCTCTGGGTTTATTAACTGAATTTTTGTATACAGATGCAAGTGATTGCATTTATTCTATGCTTTTGGTCTGTAATTGTTCCTTTTGAGTTCTACTCACCTCTTTCTTTTAAGTCATTGCTATCTTCAGGTGAAAATATATATACATATACTTATGTTTTATTTCTGATATCAATATTTCTATTCAAGAAAAAAAACTATGTCGGGGAATATGTAGTCTCACAAAAAAGTAAATCATAAATCATCTCCTGCAATTTATTTTCTGAAAGACTTTAGTTTTTATATTTAAGTAAGGCAAACTTTTTCATAAGATTTTACTCCAAGGCATTTCAGAACGAAGGCCCCTTGTTATTTTTCAGGATTAGCTTTATCTAGTGTCTTCCAACTAAACTCTCTTATATCTCTTGTTAGTGTACAGTCCATAGCTATATCTTAGTATTTCTTTAGAGTTTATAAAATGACTCTTCCATTTACTTTTAAGATATACCATTCATCACACATTCAATGGCAGGGTGAAATGTACTGTCTTTTTATAGTATTTTTAATGCTCTGAAAAATCATTTGTTAAAGGAGGGGTTTTGAAGGAAGCATTATCCTCCTTTAAGTTTATGGTTTTCAATACTTAGCATAAAAGAAGCACATTCACAACCAATTTTTTTAAGGTAAAGAAATAGAATGTTTAGTCTGGAAGCTTAAAAGGTAAATGAAGATAATGTCAGCCTAAAAGCTCAGAGGGAAGATGATAGGCAGCGTGAAGACAAAAGCAACAAAGGAAAGCCAATGCAGCAAGGAAGAAAAGAATACCACAAAGATGAATTGTAGTAAAGAGAAGTGTTTATCATTACTCTCAGAATATATAAATTTCTTTTCTTCCACAAAAATATTAAGTCCTTTGAAATGTTCCAAAAGGATCAGCATCTAAAATTGATTCTCACTTTTGAATTCAAAGATTAGCATTTCATGAGCTTCTGCCCCCTCTTGGTGAATCTTTCCTTACTAACATTAGTTATCAAGACACTTGGCATTTTTTCACAGCATGCATGAGTCACAACACAGACACCTCTATGCTCAAAATAAATAGTTGTTGAACTTTGAATAAAACATGCCTCCTTCATCTCAATCTCAAACTTGTGAGTATGCACCTCCTCCCTTTAAGGTTATTTTGAGAGCACCTTCAAATAATAGCTTTTTCTCTTATCCAATCCAGGTTGAAAAGGGGTACATTTTTTAAAGGAAAGGCCAATATTTAGTTTTTCAGCTTGACTTTATCTGACCATTTGTTTGGTTTCTCTATATCCACATATAAAAGACACCATTCAGTATTCATCTTTCTCCTTCTGACTTATTTTGCTAAGCATTATCCCTTCCAGCTCCTTGAAAACTAACTACAGAGTGAGGCAACCAGAGTGGATGATGGAAAAAAGAGAACAAAATGTGAAGGGAGCACAACTATGGTGGTGAATTTGGGGGGTTTTGGTGCTGGGTGCCCAAAGGCAACACATGAAAGGGGTGAGCAACCAATACTTCTGTAATACAAACAAAAATGTGAGCCAACATTGCCTCAATGTTGCTTCAACCAATGATATCTCAAAATATTGAAAATATTTTCAAGAAAAGGGATAAGCCAATGATTTAACTTGGGAAGCAGCTGTCAATGAATGGGGCAGGATTGGATAAGGGGTTAGCATTTGATACATTGAAGGTCTTCCAGGGTTCAGGTCATTTCAGTTAGACTATGTTTCTTAGAGAAGCAGAAGCTAAGTTCAAAAAAATTCATGAAATAATTTCATCTCCTGATAATATAGCTAACATTTCTAAAATACAATGCTCCTTACCCAAAGACATAAGTCAATCAGATGCTTATTTCTAAAAGAGAATATGGAAATATGTTAGTCAAATCAGGACATGCTCCATTCTATTTGTCAGCTATTGTAATATTCACAAGTTTTATGCATTTGTTATCTTTTTTCTACATAATAAATATCCTATATTGTATAATGGGTGTTTTTAATATTTTATAGATTAGGAAACTAAAACAGGGAGACATTTGTTACATCATACAGAAAGTCATTCTCAAAAACCTTAGTAAGAAGTTGAATCTCCTGACTATTTACCCGGGATTTTGCTTATTTATTCATAAGACATCATTAAATTGTCTGTCATGTAAATATACTACTTTGGCTCCAGGAATACCACCCTGTTCTTTTTTATGCTACAATTAGCTACATATAGCTATATTATATAGCTATAATTAGCTACATATAGCTATATTATATGTAATACAGACATATTAAATATGCAAATTAAAATATATTGTCAAAAGTCAAAATATTTCAAACAAAACTGAGTCTACACAGTTTACTGACCTGTTAGCATTGTTATTTATCACTATTATTGAATAAACATCTATGTACTTATATCTGAATTACAATATACTGTATGCTCCACAAGAACCAGAGCTACCATCTTCTTCTTCATTATTACATTTTTTGCAAAATACCTAGCAAATAGAAGACACTTAGAAAATACATTTGAAATGAAATATATCAAATGTAGTAATCATTCTTTATTCACTGATAATTTTATAGTATACTCCAGATCAACAGACTCACTCAAAAATAACACAAAGGACAATGAGAAAATAGGTAAAGTTGTCATTAGTATAATCCATCCATCTCCAATATCCTGCTCTGTCCTTCCAGATTCTCTCTTTCCTCAGATCTCTGTACAGAGTCCATACTTACAAAATCTCTTCTTAGTCTATAGCTTACATAATATTCATACTTGTATTATATGAATGTCTATATTATTCTTTATAGGGTGGGTCTTCAAAAGTTCCAAGACTACTGGAATTATTAAGTCTGTAAAGGCAAAATTTCATATAGAAGCTGAAAATTAATGGCTGAGAAAAGAACAGCACTTTGGTTCAATCAGAATGTAGAAGATACTGTCTCAATTAACAGACTCTGCTTCTCTAGTGAAATTTCATATAAAAAAACATTTGAAAATCAGCACACTAACTCCAAAGCTAACTATTTCTTTTTCTTTTTGAAAAAGGAAAGTGTCTTTGCAAAGAAAAAAGAATTTATTTGCAAAGAAAAATAATACTTCTTTAAGAAATACATTTTTACCTGGATATCCTCATCAAATTGCTCCATAATTCTAAAAAACTTCTATAAGTAAGAACCTAGCACATTTGCATGAAATGAAAATCTATCATATCAGTGCACACCAAGGCTGTCTGAAATGGGTGATTACAAAGGACAACCACAGGTTAATATTTCCTTCCTTCATGTAGAATTGAACTGAGAAATGGCTGTCAAATAGTGGACTGCATTTCCATGTCTATTTGCATGTCACTGGGATCAGGGAACTGGTTATTGCCAATAGAGTCAGCAGAAGTAAAAGTCTAATACTGACCAACCAAATTAATAAAGAAGTGAGCCTTGTTCACTTTTTGTCAGTGAACAAGTGTAGGAAGCCATTAGGTTAAAAGTCTGCAATGAATAAGGGAACACCCTTATGCAGTCCTATCTAACTTGAGCACATTGAAGATGGATCCCACAGATTTCTTATCAGTGAATGGCTATCCTCTATCTTTCTATGATTAACCTACCTGAGAGATATTTCACTAAAAGATAAAGGTGTTTGCCCCTACAGTGTTTTCTGCAAGGTAATGAATCTCCCTTACCCCCATGTGCTACATACCATGGGATCTTGGTTTTACCTTCTTTTTTATTTGCTATTGCATTGCAACCATTCATTGCAAGAGTATTTAACAAGCTTGTAGGTCTACAATGGAATATTATTCATCAATAAAAATGACATATTTGATGAATTTGAGATAACATGGATGAACCTACAAGAAATCATATTAGCAGAAAATGAGTCAGAAAGAAAAAGACAGAAAACAAATGGTTTCACCAATATATGGGATATAGGAAAAACAAACAAAAGGCCGGGAGGAAAAGTTAAAACAAGCCAACAACCAAACAAAAGTACACAGCTGGGGGTGGGTGGATGGGTGGGAGTGGTCAGGGAGGGGAGGAGGTGGGTGACTCTGGGGAATACAAAGATGTGAAATATGTATATATATGTATGTATGTATGTATATAATTAAATTATTTTTTTAAAGAAGCTTGTAGGGTCCAGTAAAGTTGCCTTAGCTGCATGCTTGCTAGCCCTGGTCTCTAATTGAGGCTATCTCCATCTTAGACAGCTGCAATTTCTCTAATCTGTTTTATTCTTCATCTCATCCATGGATTCCAACAAACAAGGCTCAAGACAGAATTCATGTCTTGAGAAAAGGCAGAGCCATAATATGGAAGGCATTTAAGTCTATAAATGTAGAATACAGCTAATCAAAAAGATCCAATTTGGATTTAACATGAGGTAGAAACAAATTACAATTTTTTTCAACCCGCTGAAATTTCAAGCTGAGCCAATACAGTTATTAGCATTAAGTAATAAAATGCTTCACTATAAACAAAATTGAGGAAGATATGCATTTATCAACTATGTATCTCAGTCTGTTCTAGCATCTATAGGAGAATAGCCAAGGTGAGGTGGCTTATAAACAATAAAAATCTTTTTCTCACAGTTCTGGAGTCTGAGAAGTTCAAAATCCAGGCATTAGAAATTTGGCATCTGGTAAAAGTTCATTTCCTGATTCCTATATGGCCATCTCTTTGCTGTCTCCACCTAAGGCAAGAGCGGGAACAGATTACCTTGGGTCTTGAATGCAAATATTTGCTCTATGGAACTACAGTAGATTTCCAGATGGAATCCCCTACTTTTGTTATCCTTTGTGACATTAGTAACGCTTCATCTGGTCTTTGGAAATTTCTATAACAGGAAATGTCAAAGAGTAAATACATGATAAAATTTTCCTAGGTAACAAGGCTATGACAGGCTGACAGCTCCTGGGACATCACATCTAACAACATACATGTGAAGGGACACCTGTAGTTAGTTCAAATCTTCTAGTTTTGGGGGGTTCTGCAGATTTAAATGCCATGACATAAATGGTGCTTTCAGGGCATCACGAGAAGTTTTCAAGCACACTAACCATCCTCAAGAATGAGGTGTCATATTTATTTGGTCCTCTCCCTTTGTGGCAGCTGTGCTTTGGATCTAAAAATCTCTGTATAACATTTTAGAATGCAGCATCAGTCACTAAAAATGTACTGACCACAAATGTACTATAAAACAAAGCCAGAATATACAATATAGGCCAAAGTTATTTGACTTAAAAATTCTTTTCAATGATTTCAAGGTGAACAAGAGAATTAACATTACCTTTATAAGTCACTCACTTTATACACAGTTGAGAGAATAATTGAAATATGTTTAATAAAACTCTGAAAGTGTATCTATTTCTTAATTAATGAGAAAATGTTTTATACTAAACAATGTTGCAAATCTCTTGAGAAATTTTGTAATTTAAAGAATTATGATAATAAAAGTTTTATTACTATAACTACTCCCCATGCTATGTACATTCTTGTTTGATTACAATAATTCATAAACAAAGAATTAAAAAACAGAGAGATATGTGATCCTTCTCAAGTCGAGTAAACAACCCTTTGATAAATGAAGGGCAGACTCAGGGGTAAAAAAATAACTCTGTCTAATGTGACCTCCGTATTTGTTTTCTATTTTTCTCAAATACTTTCATTCTTGTTCTTAAAGCAATTTTATCAAAGGATCCTGTAGAAAGGAGAGGTCTCTTTAGATGATTTTCTTGGAACATTTATAATTACCATAAAAGAAAAAACCCTGTTAAAACATTATCCTGAAAAGGAGGATTTTTGCTCACTGTGAACATCAGAAATAAGATTTAGAATTTAAATTATAATGCCTTGAAAGCATTCTTCTAGGTTAAAATTTAACAAACAACACAAAGAATCATGATGCTTGGCTGAATTCAAAGAACTGAAAAATAAATAGCATTACCTTAAAATTTAATTTCCATATTTTAGTTTATATAATAAGTTTCAAAACAATATTTTTCTGGAACTATATTCTAATCAGGAGATATGATTAAAAAAGTGAGGTCTAAGTCTTTGATTTGTCTAAATGAAGGCAGAAGTTTGTTTTGATCATTCATCTGGCATTCACCCTATCTGTTTTGAAAGTCTCCATTCTTCTATAATTGCTTTAGTGAGAACTCATAGAAAATGATTTCCCCCTGTCCATAATAGTTCCACTTCAGACAAGGTAAAATATTTTCTGATGCCCTGTGTAATCTGAATGTTCATCAATATGATTGAATTCATTCCCCACAGTGAGAAATCTGCTTGAAGAAATCTTCTTTTCTTATGGACTTCTAACATCAGCATTCTTGGGTATGGTTCCTAGATTTTGCTCCTCTCTAGCTTCTCTGTCCCTGTCTCCTTGATCACATCCAATTCCATGAAATAACATACCATCAATAAGTAAATGATTCTCAGCCTCAAAATGTTTCCCAAACTTCAGACACAATTAACCAGTAACTGCTTGGAAGCTCCATTTGAATATCTTGATGAATAAACTTCTCAAATTTAACATGCTGAAAGAAAAATGTTGATGTCCCCTGGATATAACAAGAAAGAGTCACAGAGTCATACCCACACACTTTCTTATCTCCTTAATGGAACCACAGCTCTCTTTCTCTCTGTCTGTCTATCTCTCTTCTCTCTCTTTCTCTCTCTCTCTCCCCTCAGATGATAGAAGACTTTCTGATGGCTTTAAAATATTTTTAAGTTGAACCATTTCTTACTGCATCCATGAATACCATCATGGCCCAAGCCATACAATTTCTCCTGCAGTGTTAAAACATCCTCCCCACTGTCACTCTCCCCAGCACAATCTAGCTTTACACATTATTTACTTCACTACAACCTTGATTGCCCTTCACTAGTCCTCAAACAAACAAAACTAATGCCTTATCCACATCTTTATATTTCTGTCTTCTAGATCAAATGCTCTTATCATAGATCTTGTTGTGACTGGCTCATTTTGTCACAGTTGTCCAGATATTAACTCATCAGTAGAATGTTCTTTGTTCATGCCTTCAAACCAGTTGTCACTCTATCCCCTTACATTGTTATATAGGTAGGATTTATATCTACTTATTGTTATAGTATTACATGTGTCCCTCATTAAATACTTATACTTATTTTTCATCTTTCTGTTTGCTCTATCTAGAAATGTGTATAGTACATCATTCAGTGATATTTGCTGAATAAATGAATAATAGTGAACTTTGCTAAGCTATTTCGGAACTTCTTATGACTAAGATAGAAATTGCTCCTAGACCATCCATTCTTCCTTTGGAAGATGACATGTGTGTGTGTGTGTGTGTGTGTGTGTGTGTGTGAAGTGAGAATAATTTGTCTTGAAAGAGGTAGGTATTATGAGTGCCAAAGGACACAGAACAAGAATTGTGACCGTGATCAATTCTAATATCAGAGTGACTTCTTTCCCCCCTGCAAAAGCCCAAATCTTAAAAAAATAGAACCTGTTAGAACTTCAGTGGTTGCTTAGTCTACTCTCTTGAATATATAAAGTGGAATATGCAGGCAAATTCAAGATCTCCTTCGGTACTGGGGACTTAAAAAGAAATTCTAGCCTAAAAAGATATTAAACAAGATATAAATTTTAATATCAAAATTGATTCCATCTCCATATTCCTGAGTGCAATGCTGATTATGCTTTATTCTAGGAATCATGTTAACTAACATCATGGTAGTGATGGCAATAACCTCAAATTACTTCTATCAGTCAAAATGAAGCCAAAAATTGAAGATAAAATATAACAAAATTCATTAAGATTTTTGTTTGTTTTAGCTAGAAATATTTCTTCTTTCTAACCTACAGCTTCCAAGTCCAAAGAACTATATTTCAACTCAGTGACACCAGAAGCGATTTTCTATATGTTGATGTAATAGCAGGAATAAACAAGGAGCACTGAGTGAGCAAATTCTAAACTTCCTCACTTGGGTAAAGAACTCTGTGCATTGATTCAACTCGGCTGTATTATTCAGAGGCTAAGTTGGTGATTTGAAAAGAAAAAAAATGGGTATTTATATATAACATTAGATTTCATTTTTTTACTAATAACTGTTGTTCATCATGGTTTTTTTAAGATTCAGGGGAAGAAAGGCACAACAGCTGGTTTTTTATGCTGCTTGTTGCAGTTATAGTATCAACAACAATAGCAGCAGCAACAATAGCTATGGTAACTCTTTTACACAGGTTATTACTTTTTTTACTTTTTAATAACTTAATGAAAAAGGAATAACCTTGGAGAAATGCTTTTTCTGTAGTAAACAATGGAAAGGAGCTATTAACCTAGCACAGCAGGAAATATATTGACCACAGTTAGAAATTTGTTTTCTCAGAATGCAATACACAGAGTTTACATATCAGAGCTAGTATCTCTTATCTCTTTGTAAAACTAAAGACAGAGAGAAAAAACATTCAAAAAAGATACATTTTGTTTGCTGATGTATGTTCTGCAAAAATAAAGAACTGAAAATGTACAAAAGAATTCAACTTTGGCTATAGAGCATGTATTATTTTACATAAAATAGATTCTATATATCTTGTTCTTTTTAGATGTTTCCAAGTGTGTGAAGGGAGTAAAATATTTTATTATTTTTTAATGTCTCAAGTTCACTCTCAGAAAAATGAAATCAATGCAATTGCCAAGAGTCCTCTTTGTAAGATCAGCTGTATTAATTCAAGCTATATCTGCATCCCTCAGGTACCTTTAATCTGAACATTGTTTACTAAGCTTAACTGTTGGCACAGATTGAATCACATATCTTCACGAATAAATAAAAAGTGGATCATTTTAAAGATAGGCAGCAGAGATATATCAATTTCTATAAAAGGTAGTAAATAGATTTTCAGTAGACCATAAACTCAACCTGTCAAGCAGCATGCAGAACTGTGTATCTTTTGATCCTACTATAACATGGAAAGGAGATAATACAGACCTGTAAGAGACCCACCAGTTGTAGCCTAATATTCCTGGAAGCAGTACATAGAGCAGAGACATTGACCACGAAGGCATTTCACATTGTATAAACCATGGTCAATATATTCCTCAGAGTCAGGCCTGACTCAAGCAGGCACTGAATGATTAGTGTCAAGAATTTTCACTCTGAACTTGTCCCCAATTGAATGGATATCCAGAACTCTCTCATTTTCAGGTATCATAGGTATTTTCTCTATGAATTTGCCAGAGGAATTCAGGCTTTGTCTCAGTAAGAGTTCTACATAAGATTAAGATTGTTCCGATTGTTCAGCTTGTTCATGCAGATAATGAATGTACTCCTGGGATATATATTCATTGCAAAATATAACAAGTTATTTAGATTGCACAATATAAAGGTTTTGTTTCAGCTCTTCATTTTGTATGTCTAATATCATCTTGAAAAGCAATTTGCTAGGATTACCTGGGAAGAGATTGAAATAAGCATATCCACAATTTATCAGTTGCACAAAGCCCATCCCAATAAAGTTAAATTAGCAGCTAGGTTTGCCTTCATGTGATGGAGAAAATACTCTTGTATATATTTTTAAAGAGAGTTCTTTTGTAGTACCACCTTAATGCTAAATGAAACATATCTACCTAAAGGCAATAATAATTTCTGAGTCATGTCCTGATTGGTGAACTTGCTTTTACAAAAAAGAAATAATAATAGTCTTAACTGCTATGTAATATTAAGCCAAAAAATTCCTGGCACGATTTGTAGATTTTGACTTAAAGGCTTAATTCAAGGTGAAAATTGCACTGGGACACATTCTGGGGAAAATAGTTATGATTTTGTTCATTCCTTTGCCTTTAACAGGAAATTACTTTTCCGAGTCTATGCTATTTTAACAGGAGCATAAATGCAACCAACTACTCTGAATTTGGATGTAATACCCTACACTGAAAATGGAATAGGGTGTTGGGAAGAACAGGTGATATGTCAGATTCCTCTCAGTAAAATAGATACACAGTAACAGTGCCTAAATTCACCCCTGAATAATTAGTTTCTATTAAAAAAAATCCTGACATTAAATAAATAATGCTAGATATAGAGAGGAATAACTAAGATTGCCTCACTATATCCCTTTAGGAGAGAATATTACACTGGTTAAGAGATACTGACAGATATTAATGGTAAGCTAAAAAAAATTTTAGAATAATAACTTCAAAGACTTTCTTATAACATTTGCCTAAAATAGATATTTGAAATGTTGTCAAAGGTGGTAAAATTTACAATCGTATTTTAGATACATATGTGTATTTCAGTGATATGGATGTACATAAAAAGCTGATTTATTTAGGTTGCAACATATAATAAGTGTTCAGTGAATGTTAGTTCTCCTATAAAAACTTGCAAACTCCATGAATTTAGATTTGTTTTACAAGGGAAACTGAAGCTGATAGAGATAAAGTGGCTAATGAAAAAATCTATGTGCTATTTAAAGGTAGAGTTGCATTTAGAATCTGATCATTTGACCTATTAGTTAACACATATAATAGATACCAGGATGGCTAGAGATAGAGGGAGTAAAACCCAAAATAGCAGATCTAAATTCTACACAATACATATGTTTAACAAATTACTAATTCCTACTAAGCCTTTGTTTCCTCATCTAGAAAATAGAGAAAATAGCTACCCCACAAAGTTACCATACAAATGTACTGAATTATTATACATGAGTAAGTACTCATGTATAGTAGTGCTAGCAGGCACTTAAAATTCAACAAATGTTAGTCATACTATTGAATGCTTGTTCTGTGTTGTATGCGTATAGAGGCTAAATAGTAGTTAAATGATAAAGTTGTGCCACAGCATAACTTTCATGAGGTTAATGAGTTAAAATGGAGAAACAAACTACTTTATACATAAGTAGTCAGAAAAATCCCTACAAATGAGGGTAGAACTGAAGAATCTCCTTTCTCATTTTCTTTAAAGGAAAGTTTTTGAAAGAACTTAAAATGTCAGAAGTATGAAAAAGAAGTCAAATTCTCTATTGGGAGTTGTTAGGGAGTACAACTTTCTGGTTGATGCCTGATGGCTGATGGACAAATATTCTATATGGAATATCAAAAAGATGGCCAAGCATAACTTGAGAGAGAGAGAGAGAGAGAGAGAGAGAGAGAGAACATATGTTTGGACACAAGTTTTCATGAATTGGCTCACTTAAACTTTAAAAATGCGCTGTTTTCAAAGCCTACAGAATATATATCTTAATAGTTCCCTTTTTCTCAAGCACAGCAGAAAAAGAGCTCATCGAGTTATTGTTCAACAACATCTCCACGGACAATTGATACACCCATTAAAAATGCTAGCAGTGTATCTGGTGTGGTTACTATTTTTGATGTGTTTTCTAATGGTGCTTCTTGCCTTTGGCAATCATTGCAATTCAATTTATGCATCTGCAAAATCATCCAATCCTATTGCCTATGCAGTATCACAAAATAACTTTTCTCTTTAGAGTTAATCAGCCTTACATTGTATGTTTTCTATTACCTAGATTTTATTACATTTCTCAATAACTTTCAAGCTGAACAAGTTTGCATTCATGAAAGTAAACACATTAGAAATAAAGTGACCTACCTTGAATGAATGACAGGAGATGCCACTGATAAAAATGGTGACTCGGCCCTATTATAAAAATTGCTGTGCAAGTGGTGTGTGTGTTTTGTTTTGTATAAACAAAGGTTGCTTTAAGTCTTTATTTGACAATATTTAAAAATAATTTTATGGATGTTTATGGTTGGTTTTCTTTGATTTTTCTACAGACTTTAAGATGTGAATGAAGACTTTTCTCAAGGCACATGTTATATATACACAACCACTTTGTCAAGTGGTATTTATATTGAAAAGTATAAAGGTGAACTAAATTTTTCTCTAGCCAGAGCTTTCAGTTATGTCCTGCATTATATTCCACTTTGACCATATCTTGGGTAATTTTGTTCACTATCACTATTTAAAATTTAATCTCAAATGAATGAATGAATGAATGAATAATTAGATAAATAATTAAATGAATAAAATAAAATTTAATCTCAAACTCAATTAGGGTTTCATGAGCTGCCAGCTTTTTGCCACAGTACCACTAAGAACCCAGACTCCTTGGCCTCTTCTCATAAAGGTATAATATGATCTTTTTTTGAGTAATCTCTTCTCAATTTGTGGAGGTGTAGAAAGACAAAATTAGCCCTCACTGAACTTTGCCTGATGTTTCTAAGTTGGTCTTGCTCCTTCAATGAACAAACTTATATCACAGCCTATATTGGCCTGAGTCCAAAAGTAAGCTCTTCTGCAACACAGAAAATAGTTACACAAAAATGTGTTCCTTAGATGGGCAACATTGACATCACCTGGGAATTGTCAGACCCTCAGGCCCCACCTGCTGAATCTGTATCTGAATTTCAAAAGATCTCCTGAATATTTGCAGGCTCTTAAAATTTAAACTGTTGTGGTTTAAAGTAGCTCTTTTTTAATTCCCTTCTGTCACAGTCTGATAGACTTTTAAAGTATAATAAAAATAAATTGCTAGGAAAAAAATTGTTAAAAGAGTAAAGACATGCAAAACTCAAGCCAAAATTGTGTTATTTGATTCAACACACAGACCGTAATGGAGTGAGAAATACCAGACTTGCCTCCCACCCGAAACATATATGCAACATTTATTTTCAAACATTAGACAAAAGGCAGCATAGGACTTTGATCCCTAAAAGAAGGAAAACAAATAAAGTGCACCTTATTATATCACCCAAGATATTTTGTCTAAAGTCTCAGCACTAGAAGTGGTGCAAGCAGAATACGATAGTCCACAAAATTTGAGAAGTCAGATTCAAGTTCAGTGGGATTAGGGTAACTTGACTTTGTTGAGCCCTGGAACAGAGATGGCTGTGGAGGAAGGGAAGGAGCACATGTCATCTTGAGTTTGTCAGTGAATTAAAAGCTATTCACTAACTCTGCATTAAGTTGCAACTTCATGAAACTGGTTGAAAACTCAGACTTGTAAACTGAGAAAATTCAAAACTCACACAGCACTGAGAGCTATTTCAGTACCAACCAACTAGAGTGGCAAGCTCTTTTATAGATTGTTTTTCCCTCAAACATAAGTAATTTCCAGGCTAAGATAGTGGAAGTCAAGCAAAGAAATTTAGCAAATTCAAAAAGACAGATTTCTTTCCTTCTAGACCAGGAGTAATTTTAAGAAAGTAAAACCATAAGAAATTATTATTCAACTTTAGTTTCAATTGGAGAAATAATTACCAACCAGACAGAGGTAATAGAATTTACATTGAAGGAACTTGAAGGAGAAAAAAACTATTTGACCTTTTGACATAATTCGTATTGGTCTCTATTAACTAAAAGTTTTATCCTTAAGTCTGGGAAAATTTTATTCCTGGATGATATAATAAGTATGGAAAAGGTCTTTTTTATTTAAGAATAAGCATTATGTTATGCTCTTTATAATAATCTTTTCTTTCCTGGGGGTCCAGATACCAAAAGACTTACTTGAAAGAAATCTCTCACAACAAGGATGGTAAAATGACAAGCTATGATCTACCATGAGGTATCTTATGCATTACTCTCTGAAAGTGCTCCGTAAGCAAAACTTTAAAAATCAGAAAATCAATGTATAATTAAAAGATATCTCCAGGAGTAAAGTAAATTAAGGCATAGTGTATGGAGAATTCCGAAATTTCACTTGGCAAAACAAAAGTTTAAATGTGGGCTTAGAAAATTTAAATCTTTAAACTTAAATTTAAATTTAAAGAAAATTTAAATTTAAAGAAAATTTAAATTTTTTATATAGGATAACAAACAAACTGTATTTTCTTGAAATTGAAGCTTACTACAAAATGCTGAGTTGAGTAATATAGCCAGTACAAGAGTGCTTAGATAGAGGATATAATACTACGAGAATATTATATGCACATATGTATATTTAAATAAGCATGTATGCACAGTATGTACCGAGCACATGCATTTTTTACAAATATTAATTCATATAAGTTCTATTTTACAGATGAGGTAACTGAAACACGGGTAGGTTATGGTAGGACAAAGTCATAGAGTCCAAAAAATCTGGTTCAGAGTCTGGGCTAATACAGATTTTATATGATCTTTGAAGAGTAGAAAAATCTACCGTGTAAGCAAATTTCTGGGTCTTTCTGACTTGCACTTAGAACAATTTCCTTGAGTCATTGTTTTGCTTTGGTGCTGCCTAAAATGACATCAGTTCTCCAGTGAGGATCTGAGAAAAAGGAAAATGTATAGAAACCAAATATTTAAATCAAACTACTAATTCAGTGTCAATAGGTAACATTTGAAAAGGATTCTTAGAAAACCAGGCAGAGCATGTACTACAGTTGATAAGTGATTTCAGCATTTTATGCCAGAGTTCATTGTTTGTCTATGATTTCCTCCTGCTAAGGTACAGATTGATCCAAAATTTCAAGTCTTTTTTCAGTTTTTAGCAAGACAGACATAAAATATCAGCCTTTTAAGTTATATATGATGAGAGTAACTTACTAGTGGCTATGTAGTTCTAAATTTGTTATTTGTAAACTATAGTAAGCATATCATTAAAATTAACTGAGCATTAATCATTTCAGATTTTATTAAGAAATTGTAGAAATTTCCTCCTGCATCTACAAATATGAATTTATTTATAAACCCACAGGCCATTAATACAGGGATATTATATGGATGGTCCCATTTCGATGACATGATTCACAAGTTTGAGATCCAGGCATTTCTAAAAGGAGATATAAAAAAAGTTTCAAAGAAATAATATGCAAAGGTAGATTTCCACATATATTTAACTTCTATATTCTTCCCCCCTAAAATTCATCTTCCTAAGAGAAAGTCTTTGATCCAAGTTTTACTTTTAAACCATCCCTTTCAAAAGCATCCTTTCATTTTATAAAACAGCAACATATTATTCACTCATCTTAAAATAACAAGACCCCCCAGATGTCTTTTACATTTTATGCTTAATAACTATTAATCAAAATTCAACCTGTATCTTATGTTTTTATCCATTACCTATCATAATAACTGTAATGTAATCTCAAATTGGTAGAAAGTTTCAACATTTAAAGTTTATGATCCAATGAACTTTTTTAATAAATTGTTTATATATGCTTATTTTATTACAGAGAAATATATTTGAGTGGTCATTTAGAAAGTTGCAGGAAAATTTACATCAGGATTAATTTCTATGGGAAAAGTGGAATAAAATTTAAAGTTGTAAGATAAGCCATATAACACAATGTAAAATTTGTCACAAAGGAGCTAATATTGTTTATTTATTTGGGTTATGCTGTGTTTCTTATGGTTGTGTTGATTAGATTTCATTTCATTGACAAATGGATAATGTAAAAAGATTTATTAAAGGTCAGTATTCATAGCTTAACAAATTTCAGATTATGAATTTTAAATTTAAGATGAAAAACTCAAATTCAGCCAAAAGATGAGCAAGAAACTATATTCTTATTTTGAGATTCTTATACCTTCAAAGTTTCTCTGCTTTCATAGGAAGTAATTATAGGAAACAACCATATGGTATCCATCAGTTCAGAAAAATGCTATACAAGCTAGTGTACACCCCTCTAAATAAAGTCCTACATGAAAATTTTCTTCCAGAATCCAATTATTGGAAAACTTGTACCACTGTCTACTTACGAGTGGAAGTGCTGCTTCTTCTTTTACAATAGTGGTCATAATCTTTCTTTTCATTTTGATTCTCAAGAAGTTTGCCATTGTATTTAAGATCAAAATAATTACCTCAGGGCAATCTACTGATTGCTCATATTTTGTTGCAAACCCATCAAAATTTATTCTTTCTTATAACTTTTACTTCTGAATTTTTCTTCTTAATTCTTCTCAAGTATTTCGTAAAAAGTTAACCCACATCCAAATCCTTTGTAAAGGCAGGATGTGAACAAATATACATTTGAATCACAGCTGCCATTTCAACTAGGACTCCACAAGCAAATATCTTGCTTGTTTTTTAGTGTGCTCATATTTTGTTTTGGGTGGTTAAAATTACCAAAGATGAAGACCTTCAGTGACACAAAGAAGTGACTATCATTACGCCCAGGTGATGCTTTATTCTACCCAGTTTCTTAAGCCAATAATACCCTCAAATCTCTTCTTGATATTAGCCCCAGCAAAATTCTAGACTTTGACTTCTGCATCGTTAGTAGGAATTAGATTTTCCATGAAATAAAAATTTCATCAGATACAGCAGTGTCACCAGTGTCTTTAAAAAATTAGTTTAATTTTGTAACAGTAGGTCAAACTAAAACTTCTTGCCAAGAGATAAGAATACCCATTAATTCTTCTTTTCAAAAACAGCATATGTATTTCCTTTTAGAAAAATCTGATTTAATTTGATAATCCCTTTTCCTTGAGATTTGTCATAAATGAATGACCTCTTCTAACCAATTATTGTGACAGGAATCCTCCCAGCCACATATAAATGACTAGGGAGAAATCCCTTTTGCCTACAGAAGGTACTGCTCTCTCAATCTTCATTCCTACAACTCCCCATCTTACCTCTACTCAAGGTACCAGTTACTTAACCACTCCCCACATCTCTTCCTATTCTGAGGATCTGTTATTCCCATCTCACTACCATATCAGATTCCAGTTCTCAGCTCATTATTTCTATTGTTATTTCATTTAGCATTATCATCATAAATATGCATCATATATACTGTATCATAGCCATGGTACATGTAATATGGACTTTGCATAGATTAGGTAGACAAATGTCCTAGAAAGATAGTCAAATTACTAACTTTTGCCACAGAGAAACCTATGACTTAAGCTGATAATTTAATCGATTGAGAAGTAAGCTTTTATATGCTCATAGTAATTTTTTCTAACCAAGGGCTCTTTTAGATCTATGTATGTAAGCGAAGAGAATCACAATTATGTGCTTGAGATATGTGCTATATGCAATAAAATGGGCAAATTTTCTTCACCAGCTCTTATTCAGCATTGTAGTTCTTGAAGTAAATATCTGAATATACCATTTGGGTGCCTGGTTTCCTTGAAATATAGATTCAGGAAAACAGTGAAATAGCATTTCATTCACCACTGAGAGGAGGTTTGAGTAGAAAATTTAATCCCAGGCACTGGATAAAGCTGAATTAATAATTTCCAAAGGAAAATATTGAAATAAAAGACAGTGAAGCCAGAATTCTTTGTGGGTGATCAGTGAGGGAAGGGGAATAGAGATGAATTACTTTCTTGCCCCATCCACACTCCATATTGTGCTTATTAGTTGTAGTAAAGCAATGAGGTTGAAAAGAATAACTACTTAGAACCACTTGCATTGTCATCAGACTTAACTCCATCATCACAACCCTATCTTCCCTACAGATATTAGAGTTGATTCCAATTTTTAAAAAATGAACGTTTTTGCATGAATGAACAGTTTGAACTCTTAAATATGTTAATAACCATATAGCCACTCTACATAGGAGTAGACAATAGAGCTTTAGAAGACAGATGGTTCTTAGCATGTACTATCTCATAGAAGGTGCCTTGACACATCAAATATGTTAGGCTGAAGGAATTAAGAAAATTTCAGAAGTAGGAAGATCTCCCTGACTGCCCTCCCCATTTGCCCTTCTTTTCTGAATTATATCATACTGCCATCCCCCTTGTGAAAAGCACCATCCTATTACCAAGAGCAAGGAAGACATTTTTATCATCATTTTTACCATTTTTATTTATTTATAGATGGTGATTTGGGGGCTGAGGAATATGTACAAATAAATGTTGCTAAACGAAACTCTTATCCTCATTATATCACCTGCCTTTAATCATAGCCCTTGTGTTTTGTTAATTCTTCACAAAGGTATTATTTCTTTATTTTAAAGGTATCAAAGCTTCTAGTTCTGATCATTCATGTCTTCATTCTCTTGAGAAGGCCTCCAGAACCATATAATAGCTCAACAAAATTTATATTCTTATCTTCTGTTAGTCTTTGTAAGTTTAATTTTCAGAACCAATGAGAGGTTCTAAGAATGTCAAGCTTTCTCCCAACTTACAATACAAAAGTTAAATTTCTCCATTCATTACAAAAAATTAATTTTATTTGACTAGAACTAAACCAGTTGAGTATGATAATCTTGTTATATCATACTGTTCAGGTAAGACTATCTAATGATCAGGTGAGGTACATCAGTGCCCATACAAAGGTGCTTCTGTTTCATGCCCAATGGCTCCTCAAATCATGCAAAGAAATATCTGTTTTCCCAAATGGCCAATATAGGCAATACCAGCATATCTGACAGGACACAGCTTAATATTACTCCTTATCAGAAGATTTTTATAATTCTAAAACAGTTGCTGAATTCTTCATAATTGTTATCAATTGCGCTCATCAATCTAAATTCCTTGAAGAAAACATTTATAATTTATTCATATCTGTATCATCATAGTTGAGCAATTTTAAGGAATTATAATTAGTTAAAAGATCTAAATTATGAAAAAAGAAATAGCTGATGAACACAAAACAGAAGGTCCAATATATCTATTTATTGATCCATTATAAGCATTAAGCTAGTTAAACTCTAGTTCTAAAAAGGACTGTCCAGTAATAAATTTATATAATATATATAGTCAGTTTTTAAATTCACAGTATTAGCAGAAACATATATGAGTAAAATGTAAATCAACCAAATTCTACCTATCCAAAACTAGATATTTAGTTTTTCATTAGTGAGTTAAAATTCTTAAAATCATTAATTTTGGGAGTTAATGGTCGTAAGCACTAATTTCTATAACATTAAACCTTTAGGTGATTTTCTGGAAATTGTAGAATACCTTCATCAAGCTTATTGATTTTACTCAGAATTCTGACTACAAAATTAAACCCCCTACCTGAGAAATACTTATGAAAACTTTTTAGATGTTAAAAATATAATTACAAGTATTTAATTCATTGAAAATATTATTGCCAATGAACTAAAATTTGTATTTCCTTTCATTCAAAAACATGAAAGTATATTTGTATCAAAATCAATATTCAATATTGAATGTCATGTTGATATTGATTGGTAAATTTGGAATATGAGGTTTGGTATAATTTTTATTATGTTTTCTGTCAAAACGAAATTTGAAACTAGTCATTAGACAATATATTAACACAATTTGTAGGGTAGTTTCTCTTAGGAAACGCTCTTCATTTATAAATATTTTTTTCCTTTAAAATGAAAGTTTGCTCTCAAAATGTAATAGTTTGTTTCCAGGTATATTTACACATACCAAAGGTAGAATGCCATATTTAATGTGGTGAAACTCTGAGATAATTTTTTGCCCCTGAGTTACATCAACTTCATATTAATCTACTAGAGTTAATGTTCAATTAAAAACAACATCTATCCTGATAAATCTGTATTATATTACCAGATAATATCCATTGAAAATTTTAATGCACCTCAATATATAGTCTCAAATATAGCTATTCTGATATTGTCTGTCTGTGTTTGTACATAAACACAAAAAAAGAAAAATCTAATATTTTTTATTGCATTGATTATTTACCATCTGCTAGGTCTTCAGAAGGGGATAATAGGAATCAATCATGTATATTAGATGAGGAAAGATATTATAGCCCAGTGGCTTTTAATATGGGGAAATCATGAGAACTACCTGTGATCCTTTTTAAAAATACAGATGTCTGCATTGAGTTCAAATAGGGTGATTACTGCTTTAGTCAGAGAAAATGGCAAATGCTAACAAAGGTAAGGATAAGTAAATTTAAAAAAGAATAGGAATATGCAGAAGTCATCACACAATGTATGCTTTACCTCTACAATATAAACTGCTGAGCTATTGAAATTCTAATGAATGATAGAAATAGAAATTGTTACCTTTAATGTACCCTTAATGTTTACACAAATTAACTTCACCATTAATGTTTTGGAAAATATTTTTTGACCTCCTACAGTGTGCCAGGAACACACTGGGTGCTGAGAATGAAGAGAAAAATAAGAAGAGGTTTCTCTCCGTAGCCAGTATGTCCACTTAAAAAAAACAAAGAACAATTATTTTATATTACACTCCATATATGCATGATGTCTGACTTAATGATTTGGCCAAATCTGTGTAGTTTTGAAATTCTTATTATATTTTCCATAGCAAATATTCATAGACATTGTTACTCAGATTTACAGTGTAATTTGGATTGCTTCAAACTGTTCTAAACTTTCTTTATATGCAATATACTTCTCATAAATAGCAAAGCCAGGGGAAAAAATTAAGAAAGCTTTCACATTCTAGTTATGCAAACTTAATCCAAATGGAGGCTCTAATACTTATCTCTCTACCATGATAAACCTCCAAACAGCTGAAAATTTTATTGGGAGGATGAATCATATTATTCCACATAGATTATTTCAGCATTAAAGGATATGGCTTCTTCATGCTGCAGATGATAAAACTGTGTGGTCAGGTTAATGCTAAAACTGACAAATGCTATGCCAGATTTGAAACTACATGGGAAATTTTAATTACAAGTTTATAGAACTCTGAAAAATCTCCAAAGAGTTTATTCTTATGAATGAATTAAAACAAATTTAGAACTAACATATTAGCTAATATGCAAACAGTGATTAAGGAAAAGCAGGTGGCTGGTGTGTAATTCCCACAATGGTCGTCTGTTCTAATGCTGGCAGCAGAAACTAACTCTGGTTGCTGGCGGGATGCTGTTTGCAACAAAGAGCAGTCAGCAATCTCTGTTTCACTTTGTCAAAGAACAGGACACACTTGCAAAGTTTAGGCTACTTTTGTCAACTAGGACATTTGACTCCACTTCCACAAACTACACTTACATCTGTTTTATTTCTACTATTAGTTTATCATCACTAGTCTTTCTTCACAGATCTATCATTGAAATTTGACTGATGAGAATTTGACAGGGGAAAAAAGCAGCATTCTCCAAGGAAAAGGGTGGTGAGGAGACTAGAGGTGCTGATTATTGATTGTGTGTACCAGAGTGATCCTTTTCCCCTTAAATAGCATCTTACAAGTTGCTCTAAGATGCTAAAACACTGTTAACCAAGGAGTAACCCCCAGTTATAAAGGAGTAATAACTGATACACTGTAACAATTTTAAACCATGCTCTAAAAGATAAATCTGATGCAATTCACATAAATCCTAATGCATTATGTACAGCCTGTGCTTAATAAATGCAATACTCATAAAATATGCATTCTCATGTCCCCCTGTCTTATCAATAAAACAATCAAGTAAAGTATAAGATTATCCAGAAATTCTGCCCCTTCTCTACAAAAATTCATATGACCCTCTTTATAAAATGATGTTCAGGTTTGAAAAAAAACAAAACAAGGAATGCTTACCTTTAATATTTCATTTTATAAAGTTTTTCATCTTAGATTACTGGAAATATTGTACATATCTATTTTTTGTATTTCATGTTCCCCAGCATGGGAGTGAAAAAATTGCAGGATTTTACTCCCAACCCAGGAACTAATCTTAAAGTATAATATGGATCAGTAATTTAGACTGGTTAGAGGTACCCTGAAGCATCCACAGAATTTCTGTGCTACAAAGACCTTATTTTGATTATCAGTAAGTGGACATCATGCTAGCTCCTGATCGCTAAAGGAATTTGACTCTGTGTTTGTTTCTCTTAATATGCTCCTCCATTTGTCACATTGAACAACCTATATCCACTGTATGAGATGTTAGGCATCCAAATCACATTTCTCTGGCAGAGTTTGCCCAAAGCATTTCTTAAGCTAAGATCAAGATTTTACCTTCAGAATGAGGATTAAATTGGGTGTTGACAACATGGCCCCCTCTGGTCTACTATTTTTCATCTGGACAAATAACCCATTAATTGCTGAGTGTCTTTCATATCCTTGTATTTTAAGACCCAAACTATTGACAATTGCCTGAAATGTTGGTCTCATCTTATGAAAGTCGTGGTTTGTTATTATGGAGAAATGGGAGTCTTTCAAAAGATAAAGCAATGCACAGCAGTCTTAAATTCCTCCTATCCCTATTTCACCCCACCCTAATTTCAGATATTTTATGATTATTTGCAGCACTTTAGCAGCTCCTACAGGTCTCTGCAGTATCCGCTAAGGCATCTCTGGACACTTCACTAGAAAATATCATTTAGAAAGTCATGTACAAATTTACAAGAAGCAAGACTTTGTGTACTCTTACACTACTTTTTCTTGCTGACAAAGAAGGAATCGTAGGTCTCATTTTCCAGGCCTTATTAGAAAGTGTGATTCTGCTTGTTTAGAATGCTCCTGGTACCACTGCTCTCTGATGGGCTGCGCATCTTTAATAAAAGGACAGATTGCGTAGATGCATCAGCACACCGATCATAATGAAATGCAAGTGCATCATCCATAGACATCAAAATTTAGACCTTCATTTGCTTTTGTGAAAAATGAGAGTCAAGACTATATGCACTTGAAAACACAGCTGGTTCCTTGTCTTCCAGTAATAAGAGCATCCCACTATTGCATGACCTTCAGGGAAAGTGAAAAGAAGGAGTGGTTAACTAGGAAGCTTTTACATGCAGAATGCTGAGACCAGACAACAGGCATGTTCAGCAGAGGGGTCTTAGCTATGGGTAAAGAATGTTTGAGGGAGGAAATAAGAGACCTTCTATCTTATCAGGAAGAAGTGTTGATCTCTTGGGTAATTATGTCCAATGTGCTTCATTTTCTCTTCCATTTTCCCTTCCTAAAAGATTAGTCAAACAGTATCCTAGGCTAGGTCACAAAGTGACAAAAAGTTGAGTTCAATTAATGATCGTTTTCTTCAAAATAAAGGAAGTTATGGAAATAACCTTATCAACAATAAATTAATTACAGGAGTTCTGATCTTGGGGAAATGAAGTAAAATGCTCCTATAGAGTGTGTCACCCAGAGCTCTTTTTGATTTTTTAAATAAATGTGTTGTTATATCTCTAATGAACTTTGGTATGTGTTATCCGCTCCTAGAGTATTTTTACGAAGAGGCTTGCATGGGGTGGAACACACACTGGTCCTGCAGCCTTAGGACCTTTTTTGTCATAGAGCCTGTCACTTACTCACAGGGTGACATGGATGAATCATTAACCCAACTGGGCCAGAGGCTGTACCTGTCTCATGGAGCTGTTATTTTTAAAAAATATATTTCAAAATCAAACAAAGGTCAGGGATTTCTGTGATTAATTGGACCTTCGGGACCATCTATATCAATCTATTTTTATATTAAGCAAAAAGAAGTTCAATAATATTACCAAGGTCATTCAAGATTTAAGAACCAAAAATGAAATTTAGGCCAAATTGTGATGATCTCATAAGGTAATTGGTATTTTTTACTATTCATATAATGTAAATTAAAACTTAGACATGGCACTTATCTCCATTAAAATCCAACCTTTTAAAGGAATATACCTAATAAAAACGTTCACAAAAGTTACCATAAAAGAGCCTTACTGAATAGACAAATATATATATATATATATATATATATATATATATATATTCTGGACATTAATCCACTTCTCTCAGGCACTTAGAGTTATAAAGGGGGAGTTGCGAAATTACACATAAAGAATTCAGTTCAATTAATGGGAGGTAAGTTAAGAGGGGAATTGTTCCAACTCCTTATACCCACAGCTGTATGGTGCTATATTTTCCTTAATCCCACAAATGATCTACTTCTTGAACTTACTCATTTAAGAAGGCACTATTTTTATTATCCCATTTTAGAGATGAATAAGCCAAATCATAGAAAGTTCAGTTAAATCTGCTGAGGTCACTTAATACATTATGGGGACAAGATATGAATGAGACTCTGTTACCTACTAGTCCTTGTAGTACAAGAATGAATTGCTTTCCTTTTCATTAATTTCTTGGCTTGTGCCCTAATAATGATTTACAATGCTAAGTGAAATTTTTCTTTCAGTTTTCCCTTGCAATCTTTCAATCATTATGCTAATACCAGAGCCTGAGTCCATAATGGGTTCCATGGAAACTATTAAGCTTTACTTACAATTAAAACTTCTGAGTGTTAGGTAAGATGAAGTTAGGCTATTAGAGACAAAAAAGGACATTCCTTCTTCATTCTGCATGTTACCACCTGGAACCTAAAGCAGAATCTCACCAAGTCCCTTCTGAGGAAAGTTTATTCAGTGCATTTTCATGACAGTCTCTCTCTGTAAAGCTCACAACCAGTCAAAGGGCAGAAACAGGAAACAGATATGCCTCTTTTGGTTCTACTTGAACCAATTCACACAAAGTAGAGCTGAGGCTATGCAAGTCAAGATGCCAAGTTCCCAGCAACTCCAACACTAGATTTAGGCTCTCTAGAACACCTACTTCATAAGTAGTGGGTAATCATAAAAGAAAGGAAGAAGGTATCTGTGATATTGTAACTTCTAAAAAATATTTTTGCTTATTTTGCTTATAAAATATATTTTTCATATATATTTGATCTTTATCCACAGTTTCTGGGTCACATCTCCTTGAAACCTTAGAATTTCCTAAATGTTGAGAGTGATGTCTTTTGCTACATGAGTGAGTAGTTCTTGGAAAGATGGGTATTGGTAACTGGAGTACCTACCTGATAATGAGTTAGGGATCTGACCCCACTCTCAGACCTTAGGGAGTGGGTGACACTAGACAGACTGAGTTTAAGTGGCAGAGTTAATGATTTATTTAGCCATGACTAAATAATGAAATCTCCATAAAAACTCAGAGGAGGAGGTTCAGCAAGATTAGTGAACATATGAAGGGGCTGGGAGAGTGACACATCTGAGAGTACCCTTCATACATGCCTTGTATCTTATGCATCTCTTTCAATGGGCTATTCGTCTCTAAAACCTTGTGCAATAAATCAGAGCTCTAGTAAGCAGATGGATCTCCTGAGTTCTGTGAGCTGCTCGAGCAAATCAATCTAACCTGAGAAGGAAAAAATAGAAACCTCTGCTTCATAGCCACTCCAGGAAAAGCACTGGATTTTGGACTAGCAGCTCAAGTTTACGGGATGATGGAGACCTAATGGATTGGGCAGATGAACAGGTAACAACTTACAACTGGCTTCATAAAACCTGGGCAATCTTGGGAACCTGAGCTTTTTCCTTTTTTTAATTATTATTAATCATTTTATTGCTTACATAGTTATGTATATTTGTGTGCATGTATATATATATATATATATATATAATTATATTATATCATTGCATTCCCCAGGGTTCTCCCTCCACCTTATCACCTGTGAAGCTTCATCTTGATCTTCTTGTGTTCTTCCCTTCCCCAATTTCTCCCTCCCCCCATTGTTTCCTTCCTTAATTACTTGCCCCAGTTCTGTTGTTAGCTTGTTTGACTTTTTTTTTGTCTTTTGTTTTTTATATCTATATCCCATTAATTGGTGAGGCCGTATGGTTTCTGTCTTTTTCTTTCTGACTTATTTCTGCTAATATGATTCTCTCTAGGTCCATCCATGTTATCACAAATGCTCCATACTTGTCAGTATTAATTGCAGAAAAATATTCCACTGTGTAAATATACCACTTTTTTTCTCAATCATTCATCAGTTTTGGGGCATCCAGGTTGTTTCCATATCCTGACTATTGTAAATAGTGCTGCAATAAACATCTGAGTACAGATGTCTTTTTGAATTAGTGTTTTGGTGTCCTTTGGATAGATCCCAGAAGTATGATTGCTGAATGGAATGGTAGTTCCATTTTCAGAAGTGTAAGGGTCCTCCACACAGCTTTCCATAGTGACTAGACCAGTTTGCATTCCCACCAGCAGTGTAAAATTGTTCCTTTTTCTTTATTTCCATGCTAGCACTTATGGTTGCCCATTTTTTTTTATTTGGGCCATTCTTACTGGTATAAGATAGTATCTCATTTGATTTGTATTTCCCTGATTATTAGCGATGTCAAGCAGTTTTTCACATGCCTATCAGCCACTTATATTATCTCTAAAGTAGACTTCAAATTTAAAAAGTAATAAAGGACAAGGAAGGTAATTAAATAATGATAATAAAGGGGTTAATTAACCAGAAAGATGTTACATACATTAACTTATATTCACCAAACAAGGGAGCACCAAAATTCATTAGCTAACTACTAGCAAAACTGAAAGCGAACATTAGCTTGAGATTTTTTTTAATGAACTCTGATTCCATTTCTAAGTAGATAGTGTAAGACTTTAGTTGAATCTTGGACATCATTCTATTGTCTGACACATATTGTTGTGACGAAGTCTCCATGTATACTTACATTGAAATTATATTCAGAAATCCATTCAGTTATCTTAAGAACTTAAATAGTTATTGAACCTTTGAAGTTTTCTGAGATGCTACAGATCTATAAATGGAAGCACTTTTCTGTACATCTGGAGTAGTCTCAATAAATATCCACTGATATTTAGCAATTCCAGATTTTCAAATAAAGAAGAATTATGTTTGAAAAGATACAAAATTTTCCCCAAGGTATCTCCAGCTGCATGGATAGCTATATTTCCTAACCTTGCTAAAGAGACAGTCCTAGGAGACCCAGCTCATTAAGTGATAAAATATATCTACATTTCCACAGCTGCAAATGAGCTGAGCCCAGAAGGCCATTGTGAAAATTAAATGAGATGATGTTACAATGACGCTTGACAACACTAGAAGTCTTACAGGTGTAAAGAACTGTTATTGCTAAATTGTGATTTTCTTTTCTCCTAAAACTAAGATGGGATATTAAATGGCATATTTTTCTCTCCCTTCTTTTTTTGCCCTGTGGTCTTCTATCCTTAGAGTACCTCATCACCAGCTGAGTGTGGTCCATGTGCCTGTAATCCCAGTTACCTGGGAGGCTGAGGTTAGGGATCACTTGAGTCTGAGGGTTTGAGGGCAACATAGCAAGACCTAGTATCTTTAAAAAAAAAAAAACCCACACACACTCATCACCAAAAGGGTAAGTAGTAGTATTGGAGAAAAAATGTAAGCTATCAAGATCTTGACTTTAGAAATCAGAAAAGCCAGTCCTTTGATATAGGGTAGTGACATAGTTAAAAATTCCATTGGCGCCAAAATAACCTGGTGGGTGGGGCATCGGGCATCAAAGAAAGACAAGCAAAAAGAAGCGAGACACACCAAAAAAGCAGGTAAAAGGAAGGAGCAAGGAGAAGACAGGAGAGAAAGGAAAAGGAAGGAGATGAGAATGGTGAACTGAGAAAACCGGCCCACATGGTATGGCTAGAGTAGGCTCCGTGGAAGAGTGAGCTGGTACCTGGACATGGCCAGGGATTTGGAAAGCTGATTTGTGCATCAGCAATTGTGGAAAAAATTGAAGAGACTTGGAAAAGCCGAGCAGCATGGAACACTGGAAAAAGAAGTGAAGAGAAGATGCTGGAGAAAGACTGGACTTTGCAGTGCCTGCCTCAGATTTGGAGGGGCAGAGAGGCACCATCCTGGATGTGTGTTTTTGGGACTTTGGGAACTGAAAATGGTGACTGGAGTAAGAAAACTGGCCAGTTGTATCTTTGAAAACTTTTTTTTTTTTTTTAGTTAATTTTCCTTTTGTTGTTGAACTGCATTTGAGTGACAATTGCTAGGTGCAGATGTGATTAAAAGACTGGGTGGCAGACTGCATTTTAAAATGTTTTTTAATGGGTGTGTGTGTGTGTGTGTGTGTGTGTGTGTGTGTGTGTGTGTGTGTGGCTTGCGGGTTAACAGCTTTTGCCACTTTTCAACCTGATTTCACTTTTGTGATCCCTAGGAAAGAGTAGAAATATTGTAAATAACCTAGAGAAACACTTTTTTCCTCTGCCTCCTTGCCCCACTTAATATAAATTACCCAAATTTGGAAGAAAGAAGAGTTGGTGAAGCTGTAACCTTAGACATTGGTCCAAGTGTGCCTTACCCTTCCAATAGTCTAGAGTCACTGGGCAGGAATGAGTGAAGACCAAGACAATTTGGGGTATCCACGGACAGAGAGGTGGTGCCTCATTACTCTTCCGACATCATGAAGAATAGCATAGAGAAGTACATAAAGGAGCTACATAGAGATGCCCCAGAACATACCAGCATTCTCACAAAGCTCCAATGGCACACCCTGACAGAATGCCAAACCACTTTGCTTTCAGAACTGAACTACACAAAACCAAGGCTCCTCCGTTTAGTAGGGGAGAATTTATCTACAGATTAATGCTGTGCTCTAGAGTTCCAAATTCAGGTGCCAAAAAGGGTGACATCATCTGAATGCCCAGAGAGTTTTTCCATTTATCACTCATATCCCACCCCACAATTTTTAAAATTCCCTAGAAGACAGAATAATGTCAAAACTTTCCTTCTTCAAAGTACCCACACATAAAATGGAAACATTAGTATCTAGAAAAAAAATAATTCTGCTTTGAATTTTATTGTTCACAAAGAATTTTATTTATTTATTTATTTGAATTTTAGTGTTCTTTTTTCCTGCTCCACCTCTACAGAAGATAATACAATTACTGTGACAGCATAACATCAGGATAAGCCACGTGACTTGTTTTGACCAATAAGATGTTAGCAGACATGACAGTGAATGATGTTTGCAGACACTTGCCAGACTGGCTTTACTCTCCTGTGTCTCTGATATCCCCACAGGAAGAACTTCCACAGGCTCTTCTCTGGAGACTCTGTCCTCCAGCCTGGGACCATGCAAAAAAAACACAAATTTGAGCTCAACCCTCAGTGGGGAGCCTGTTGGATTTGGCCTCAGTTTGCTCTCACAGTAGATCTATGAACTGGTTCCAGGTCATCCATGGCTAATGGACAAAAGTACATTATCGCCTGACACTTAAATCATGGACTGATTTGTTAAGCAGCAATAATTGATGATACAGGACTTTAGTCATATGATCTTCAACCCTCAGTTTGTAATGGTAACTTTGTTCAGCTTGTCTTGTTTCTTGGCCCTGGACTTGTACCCTGGATAACTTGTCCACCTGGTGAAACAGTGACAGAGCTGAACTCTCTATAAACACACATATGCTCATCACATCACAGTTCTAATTGCTTGGGCATGCTTTGCTTTAGAAAATCAGAAAAAAAGGAGTACCATGTTTCATTTCTTCCCAATACTGTGCATGGTCTGGAGGTAAAGGTATGTCCACACCCAGCTACACTCCCCAGGACTCTGTTACATGATGCTCACCATCATGCGAGCACCAGGATGGTATTCCTAACAAAATGAAGACTTTGCATGCCTTCACTTTAGCTAAGGAGATGGGAATGTCCAATTCTCATAAGAGTAACAATCGAACCCTTGGGGTGGAGGAGATGTAATGAATACTGATAAGAATAACTTACCATTCTTCAGTTCTACAGCTTTGATGGCAAGTGGAAATGTACCAAAAGCACCTATGATCATTGTAGTATTTTTATCTTATGACTCTCAATGAACATGGCTGTTGGCAGAATAAGAGGAATAAGGAGGTAGGGCATGTGGAAGATGCTTGGTTCAAAAGGTGACTGAGAGAAAAATGGAAGTCGCCTCTTTTCTAGCATGTTTTAACATATCCCAGAAAGTTCACAGACTTCAGACATTGTCAAACACAAACACACACACACAAAAAAAAAAAAAAAAAACAATAAACAAAATAAATGTGGCATAAAATGTGGGCAAGGGTATTCTGTAGATGCATGGAAACTGTTCTCCTGAACACAAGTAACTATCTTGAACCAGATACAACTTGTGTTATAGTTCTTTTAGGATATGGTCAAAACCAACTTCCTCCATACTTTTAAAATTATAACACCTTTATATGTAAATTATAACACAATGTAAAATACAAAAAAGAGGATGGAAATTTATGTGATATATTGTACCCAATCATACCACATAGAATAAAAGTTTAAATGACTTGGAAACATTCAAGGAAATAACAAACACCTATTTTTCCTTTGCTATACAAAGAAATTCCCATTGAAGTCAATGGGGTTTTACAATAAAATCAATGGCAAATTATGATCCTTAATGAAAGAGGAAACTATAATTATAGAGCTGCTGGTAGCATCACTATAGTTAAGACTGAACAGTCTTTTCCATTATCACTTATCAGGATTTAATAGCTTAGCTATTTTGAGTCCTACTTGACTGAAATGTGATACACAACTCATCAGGCTGACTATAATTAGTTATTATTGTTACTACATGAAGAAATTTTTAACCAGTAAAGCATTTTTTAATTATTAAGCTTAAAGAGAGTATATTTTCTTTGTGACAGGTGCAGAGACAGGGGAGAAAAGAGAAATAAGGAAATATGCTTCAAGGAAGGTAAATTGAATGTGAAGGTTCCTCTGCTGTGGGACCCAGTGTAACTTGCTGTGAACAAAGAATCTCCCAAGGAAACAACACTGTGGAAGACTCGGGGAAGGTCATTCACTGCTTCCTTCCAATCCATTTTTCTATTACAGGGACAAATGCATTCTCGATGCAAGTAAATAGCAATATAGTATAAGACTCCTAGAACTTCACAGCACCCACTTGGCAATGTCAGTCTTTTCTCTGGAAGAAAGTACATCATCCTTGGCTTATCTGCGTCTTATTGTCACTCACTGGAAGTGTGTGCTCTCCATAGAGAAGGGAAGTCCAAAATCTCCTCCTCTACCCAAGGAAGGGTGGAACTGAGCCATGAGAAGGTAAGAAAATGACTGGGAAAATACTGGGGAGAGAACTTAGGAAAAAGAAGGAAAGAGGGAAAAGACCTCATAGAGGCAGATAAAACAGATATGAAGAAGAAGCTGCTCTTGTTTCTCAGCCTTAGACTTGTACCAGGAACTTGGGGTTATATAGAAGGAAACACTTGAAAGAGTCGTGGGTAAGAGGCTCATGGGGAGCCTGATAACAACAGCCTTTATCTTGACTTACATTTTGATTTTTTCTCTTTTCCTTCCAAACTTGTCTGGCCCATTTTGCTCCTTTTCTATAGGTCCCCACCAGAAGATACTTTAGGCTTGTGGTAAGCTTTTGGGCCTCAGTGATCCTACTTTGAGCGAACCCTGTTTGGCTGGGCATTAACCTAAGAGGGGATGGTTAAAATTTGGGTGTTTCACGGGAAATCTATTTTAACAATACTATTTCTCTTCTCTCTGTTGCAAACTATTGCATTAAAGTTATTTTTTTATTGAATGCCTTATGTACTAGAGTACATCTTTATGTGGCAGACAGCAGAACCCATTTAGAGCATGCAGACTTGAGGCTTCTGGGGTACCCCACATCCAGATGTGGGTGAATCTTAGATCAAAGCCTTCTGATAGGTCCCCAGAAGAATTTTCAGGATATGTTGAAAATACCTGTTCTTCCGTGCATGTCAGCTGTCTCCTGTGTACATGCCAGGTCCAGCTGTCAGCCTTTAGGCTTATTGTACATCATGCACAGGTGAGGACACTTAGAGCAGCATTGTGGTCTTGCTATTTAACTGTTCTTATAGTCACAACACCGGTTCTCTGATGCTTGGAAAGGTCACCTGTGGCTCTTTGGGTTATAAACATTCACTACTGGGAGGAGGTGCAGATGGAATAAATAGGATGAGGGGGAAAAGTAAATGATACTTGTATCTATTATGTACATTATTCACTTTACATTATTTCAACTAATCTTCATAACAGCCTTTGTATGTGGCATTTTATCCTCAACTTACCTTAGAAACAACATGAGATTCAAAGAAATTAAGTAATTTTCCAAGATGGCCCATTTAGTAAGCAGCAGAGAGCAACTTCAGTATTTGATTTATGAGGTCAGTTCAGTGCTCAGCCTATTTTCCTTCTTAATCTCCAAATTCAAACCATCATTCTCTTAACAATGTCCAATCAGGTATCCATTCCCTCCTCTTAAAAAAACTACTTGGTCAAGTTCACCAACACCTCCACTGCCAAGATGGTCACTACTCCATATTCACCCTGCCCAGTTGACTAACAATTACCTGTAATTCCTTCTGAGCACAACAGCTCTCCACCTCACCCAAGCTGGCTACCATTGAGGTGACACCATGTACCCAGTGTCCCACAAGGGGGCCCAGAATTTCAGTAAGGAACACACATGAGGATGAAGGAGCACTGTTCAGTACCAAATCCTCCTTATTCCTTTTGTGAGATGCTTGTTATCAGGAACATGAGCATTTACATTAAATGTGACCTTTTTCATTCCCAATTCACGAAGTACCTCTACTAGCTTAGTGTTAATTAGCTATTTACTCATGGTCTCTGGCACATCTCCTGCATCAGCCCTGACTGCGCAGCAAACGTGATCCAGTTTATCCGAGAGTGGTCACCCCAACCATACTCCTGGTTGTTCTCCAGCCAGTATCTCAACAGTGGGTGTGGAGTCACTGAGGGCATTCTCTCCATCTCTTGTGCTGTGCAAATGATTCTGTCTCCCGGGTCACACAAACACAGCAGCCAACCTACCAAGGGATCTCCTGGTTTCTGAGAGAACTGTTTACCCAAGTCTACCAGTTTTGCCTGGGTGTTGGGCATTATGCCTTGAATTCCATCATCTGGGGTGGCCCAGCAACCTGAACTTCTGGTCTCTGGGCTGTTGGTGCTTCATCTTCTGTATCACCACTAAGAGAGCATGGAGCATCAGGCCAGCCTCCTCTTCTGAAGAGGAGGAGCTGGACATCTCATGAATGGCAAGTTGGTTTGCTACCACTCAGTCCTATTCCTGCAGCATAGGGTCAGCCTCCTCCTCTTCTCTGGAAGAGTCTGGCATCTCTGGAGTGGTGGAGCAGTTTTCCTTAATTTCCTCCTCCAACCACTTTACACATTCTTGCAGAGCTGTGTCTCCCTCTGCAACTTCTAGACCTTGGCTTTCTCTGCATAGGCTCTCACAGAGTTTTGAGAAAGACTCGTCTCTTAGTTCCTGTCACCTCACAGATACCATATCTGTTCAAGATTCCTTCAGTTCTGCACAGAGTCCATTCTTATCGCCTCAGAGATCCATCTATGTCTGGCCATTCATGGGGAGGTGCCCACTGGGTGATGAGTCTGGCCACATGATACCACCTACCTATGGTTGGTCACCCCTCAATGTTTTCACAGGGCTCAGAGGGCTCCATATCCAACTATATCTTAACATCCTGCCCTCTACATCACTTGTTTTGCAACCATCCCAATCCAAATAGGTTCATCATTGGTTCTAACTACTTAAAGAAGAATATCAGAACTCTTAGCATCATCTTCAAGCCTTTCTCATAGTGAACAGGGGAAAATAAACAGCAAAGAGACAGTCATCTGAATCTCTTAAGTTCCCCTGAGTTCTCTTCTCCCTCCTGCCCTTTTATTCTCTGTCTCTTTCTGTGTGCGTCTCTCTCTGTGTCTCTCTCTGTCTCTCTCTCTCTCTCTTTCTCTCTCTCTCTCCACTAGGCCCCAGTGTACCTACTTGCACATGCGCACATTCATTGGGTCGATGTGATAAATCATGGGAAGGGTGCAGTACTATAAATGCTGACCGTAGAAGCTAATGGCAGAAGGGCATGAAAACCCCTGTTAACTCTTTTACCCTACAATATTGTCTAGAGTATATATCAGTAAACACTGAACATATATGGGGAGGGGGTCAATTTGGAAGGAAAGGGGGGATTTTTTATTGTAAACAAAACATGTGTGTGCATCTAACAAGGATGGTAAGAGTACTAAGCGACTCAGATATTTGCACTGAATGTAAAAAATTGTACAGTAGAAGAAAGGGGAGGACAAAGGGAAGGAGAAAGGAAAATGGGCATGGTGACAGAAGTAGGAAACCATGTCAATAATGACAAAGCATATAACTCTCTTTTGATTATATCTCTCATTGAATTTTTGGTGGTGTCACTTTGTATTCTCAGGCTGTGCCCCAGCACACTCTCAGTGTGAACTAAAGTGACTAAAATCTCAGTGGTATATCAGTGACAAGAATCTGAGGGACAAGGAGCACAAGCTTAGACAGTTAGACATAAAAATAAGGAGCTAACAAATTGTTTTTGTTTTGTTTTTTCTTTCCTTGAGCACTCGAGTCTATCCTGACTTATTTATGCCATCTACTGGTCTTTTCAATTAATCGCCTTTCAAAGCTCACTTGCTGCTTAACAATTTTGTAGTACTGAGGATTTTTCTCTCAAATACCTCCATTTCTTGCTAGTATTTCACTGAAGTAATCTTTACTTCTGATATTGGTGTGTTCCAAATTAAGTTTTTCCCTTGCTAACAAAGCTCTGTAAAGTCCTTTGTTTAAAAAAATATTAATTCTGGGGGAGGAAAGGATACAGTTTCTGATAAAGACAAGAAAACTTTATCCTAAATTTGCTTATACCAACTTTGACTTTTTGTTTCCAAAGCTGGAAACTTGCCTTGCAGTGGAGTTGCCCTTACATTTACAATGATCTGTTTGAGTTAAAAAGATTTATATAAACTATTTGTAATTTGGAGGATATGTTTCTAGTTAGTGTTTTTATTTTAGCTTTAACATGAATTTCTGAACTACAACAATCTTACAATTGCATGTAATGGTGTATAGTATGCCTTTATTATTTTATTACTAGTTCCTTTTTCTTTTTTAATTTCATCATTCTTCAGTCCATTCTCTGACTCAACTGAACAAAAGAGGAGAAATGCCGGTATTTTTAATGCCTTTTTAACCAGACACTTTCTTCATCTAATGGCCCCCTGAATGTGTGCTGGAATCTAGTCATATCTTATACCATAAAAAGAATTCATTTGTTAACAAATGTAAAATTTCAACAACCAAAAATCCTGTTTTGTTCCACTTATCCTTCTTGACAGACTGTTATGTCAGAGTCAGACTAAATCACTTCTCATTTGTTTTAGTGTCTACTCTTCTGAAAAAGAAAAAAAATTCAAGGAAATTGGTTTTGAGGCAAACCCCAAGAATATCCTTGAAGCTGACAAGCCACCTTCTCTTAATTGTTGATGTAGCTATTTAGCAGCTGAAGCTGATTCCAATAACAGCTTGTCCTCAGAATATTTCGCCCAATTCCCAAATGGCAATGATGCAATTTTTACAGGAAGAAAACACTGAATATCATGAGGATCCCAAACATCAGAGAGAATGTGAGCCCTATGACAAGGAGCAGAATGGCAATCACTAACAAAATCCACCACCTGTTCTTAGATAACCTGTGAGTATAGGACTTTGCTGACATTTTAAATGGTGGGAAAAAAAAAAAAAGAATGTTAGTCATAAAAATATTTGTTTTTTATTTAGATATTATTTAGAAGGTTATTATCTAGTGATATTTAGTGATCCAGGAAAATTTCTGTTTCTGTGTTCAAAAAATAAAATGCCAGAGAATGGTTTGCAAGGAAAACAGGAGAGTCAATGCAGCCAGCTTCTTACCTCTCAAAACCACTGTCCTTCCTACCTCGTACATTGATTCGATTCCTTTCATCAACAGATACTGGCCTCAAGAATCTTGAGTTTTTCTCATTGCTATTTCTATAGTATGTTCATCCACCTTAAACTATACATGCACATGCACGCACACACACACAAAGTTTGGGTTTGTATTAGATATTTACCCTGCAAATCTCAGCTAACTTCTGATAGTTCTGTGGCAGAGTAATTTCCAGGGAAAGGGGAGGTCCCTACCCCACCCAAGAAAGAGAGGAGCTGAGCAGGGAAAAAAGACAGGGAGAGGAAAGGAAACAAGAAGAGGAACTAGAGGAAACACATGGAGTAGAGAGAGATTTTGGGCCAAAACCATCCTACTTGGGCTAATCCTGTTTACTGGGCATTTACCCACAAGGGGATGGGTAACATTAGGTGTTACATGTGGAAACTGTTCTCTCTATTCTTTGCCTTCTCTTTATCATATACTAATTATATTAAATTTTCTTATCATTGAAGTGGAAATTTTTTTCTCTTTCAAAAATAAATCAGTTTTGGGTCTTTTTCTAGCAGGATTGTAGAATAATAAATCTGTCTGTTTCATCCCAACAAAAGGGACCTTAGGTTGATATCCCCAGGTGGTGTCTTTATATTACAAAGTATATTTCCACTAACTATCAAAGGCAGTACTTTACAGTAGTAGAGATAGTACAATTGTGCCACAAGAGTCCAAATGAAGACCTACAAAAAAAAACAGAATTTCATCTCAAGTCTTAGAAATTCAATGATATGGAAAGACTATATGAATCACTTTTGGATATCCCAATGCCCTCCTTTGTCTTACTATTTTCACTCATTATCAAGCTCTGACACCAAGTACTCAAGTCTAAATAACTTTTATCTTTCTCTCTTCACTATAGTCTTTTACTTTTTAGTGGTCATAAGATGTTAATTTTCATAAACTACAGAAGTAAAATATGTCAATGTGAGGTTAGTTGGTTTCCTAAAATCAAGCCGTGCTATACATTAGTCATAGGGTATACGGTGTGTTGACTCACAAAAAAAAAAAAAAAAGTTTTTCATCAACTTGTAGAAAGATTCTTAATTCAAAATAGATTCTACAACAAATAATATACTCACTGACTGCGTAGATCTAACAATATCCAATAGAGGAATAAAATCATACTTGGTAAAGTTTTTTGAAAAGAGATAATAAGGCTGAAGTTTCATTAGAATATAAGGATAAGAGAATCACCTTGCAAAGAATAGCTAAGGAAACACAAAGAGCAGTTGATAGGATTTGAGTGGTTCATGGAAAAAAAGGAAGCCTCAAGTAAAATCTTCCAAAATAAAATTAATAAGATGAAATATTAGTAAGAGTACAAATAGAGAAAATTATGCTGGATTCTGAGCATCTTTATAATTGTTATAATTATAAAGTTACAATTGTTATAATTCTTTTTAGACTTTCTAACATACAGTGACAACTTGTTTATTTCATTTCCTCCTCTTTATATAATTTTTAATCCAACCATTTGAATTAACCTGATAGTGACCCATTAAGAATACAATATGTCCTATATGGTGAGGTAAATGTATAGAGAGATAGAGATAAGAGCATCATGAATAAGATACTATAAAAATGAATGAGGACCCTACTACTTTCTATTTCAGCAGAAATAAACAACTGAGAAAGCATTTAGGATAAATCTTGATAAATGTTACTATAAACTGTTTTATCTTTATAATATACATAAAATAAAATATATGATGTCTATAACCAAAAGATGGGGGAGAGGAGTAGGTGAGTTAAATGAAGTTAAAGTGGTATGAGGGTCTTACATTGCTCATGAAGCTAATAAATTATTAATTTGTAGTAAACACTAATGAATCAACAATGCTAGCAATAATCTCTAAGGGAACCCTAAAGGGAGGATATGGAAATATATCCTAAATAACCACTTAAGGATAAATAAAATAATTAAAATAATCAAAAAGACAAAAAGGAAGGAGAACAAAGGAAAGAGGGAATAAACATGAATTATCAGATATTTTTAAAAATCTATACAGCAATTGCATTAAAATGTAAGGGTAAAATATTCTGACCAAAAAAAGCATAAAATTCAGTAATACGTTTAATTTGTGGAATGCTATTGAAAGCCTATAAAGAATTTTTGAGACTCATTTATATGCTATTTACAAGAAACATGCCTTAAATATAAAAACATCAAAAGACTGAACATAAAAGTTCACAGCTAAGAAGATATTAACCAAAAGAGTGAGTATAGCTAGCTCTACTAGCAGCAAAGTGAATTTTAAGCAAAAATGCATTCGAGAAACTAAAGAGAGCTTTCAAGATGATGATTCAGGCAAGAGGATACACCAATCTTAACCTCTAAGTTTCTAATAACAAAGTCTCAAATTATAGTCAAATCTGACAAGCAACTTTCCAAAAACTGATAAATTCATATGCATCACTGCCAACTTTAGCATAATGAATTGAATAACTTTTAAATATTTGAAAATTACAATTCATTTCTAAATAATGATTAAAATCTTTATTGAAATTAGAATACATTGAAGATGATAAAAAACATAGCATTAAGATCTACGGAGTGTAAATACATGATATGTGGAAAAATTATAGTACTCTATAAATTCACTTTAAAGCAAAGTGACTCAACAGAAAAGCAACTCCAGGCTCAGTTGAATTATTGAATCTATAAACTGTATCAAACATTTAATAAAAAAATTAATGCTAACCCCTATATTAATTTTTTCAGAAAATAAGAAAGGAGAGAATATTTCCCACTTACTTAACAATAGCAAAATCAAACAAAAGCATCTCAAGGAAAACAACTACATACCAAATTCCTGTAAAACATATATGAAAACACTACCAACTAGACAGAAATTGGCTAAGATGGATGGCTGAATGGATGGCCAAATGGATGGTGGGTGGATGGATGGATGGATGGATGGATGGATGGATGGATGGATGGATGGATGGATGGATGGACGGACGGACGGACGGACGGACGGACGGACGGACGGACGGACGGACGGACGGATGGATGGATGATAAATGACAGAGTGAGAGTGTGTGTGTGAAAGAGAGAGCTAGATTGAAAGATATAAAATAAGGTAGAAAGAAATAACTCACATGATTCCTATAATCATCATTCACAAGTTGATACTCACAGAAGTCATTTCTAAATCCTATGAGGTCATAGTGTTGATTATAGGCCCAATCTAAAGTTCTGAAAAAAAATGAGCTCAAACAGTAAAAGACTAAAGTCTCAGTTCACGCCTAACCAGGCACCCAGTTATTTTGTGAAGCAGTCAAATGGACACATACATTAGACATGGTATGGGAATAAGTCATGTCTATACCACAGTTTGTTTATTCCATCACCAGTTAACTGACATTTGGATTATTTACAGGGTTTTATTTTTATGAATCTGCAATAAACATCCATGTACAAGTCTTTGTATGAATGCCAATATCTATTTCTATCAGTGGTATACCTGAATGAGACTGATGAATCAGACTAGTGTGTATATATACATTTATAGAGAGAGACAGAGCGTATATATATATACTATTCTGATATATATATATATATATACTAGCCTGATATATATATATATATATTTGATTTTACAAGATGTTAACAGATTGACTCTCTAAGTTCATGTGCAATTTTGAATACCAAAGAAAAGCATTGGAGTTAAAGTTGTTTCATATCCTTATCAATAATTAATATTGTCCATTCTGTGTAGTGATATCTCACTAAAGTTTTTATGGGCATTTTTATGTTTATTACCAATGTCAGTCATTTTTTATATTCATTGACTACTTTTGTGATGTACCAGTTCACCCATTTAAATGACTTTCTTAGCTTTGAGTGACAATCTTTATATGCTTTGGATATGAACAGAGCCACCGAGCCATAACCCAGCTCAGCCATAACAATGATACTACCATGTTCTGCACTAGGATGTTCCTTCTCTGTGCAATTTTGTTTCCAGCCTGTCCTGTTTTCTCTCCCACTATGCTTCTTTTCTCTATCTCCATGGTCTCTGTTGATCCCCCCTCTCCTTTGCCCAGATATCACTTCTGATTATGAACTTGTGTCTTTGTGGTCCTACAGACCTAACCTTGTTCAAGTAATGAAATTAGTGTCTCATTTTGAACAACCAGCCTTATCATTCATTCAAGCCCACAAATGACAAGCCAGGATATATTACAGAGATTTTGGACAACATTTGGTGATTTTAAATGATGTATGAAAGCAGATCCAGCAATCCCACTTCTGGGGGTTTACCCAAAGGATATAAAAATACTAATTCAAAAGGATACCTGTACTCGGATATTTCTTGTAGCATTATTTACAATAGCTAGGATATGGAAACAACCTAAGTGTCCCAAAACAGACAAATGGGTCAGAAAGTTGTGGTATATGTACACAATGGAATATTATTCATCAAACAAAAAAGACAAGCTATGTCATTCTCAGCAACATGGATGAAGCTAGAAGGAATCATGTTAGCAGAAATAAGCTAGAAAGAAAAGGAGAAATAAATACTAGGTGGTCTCACTTATATGAGGGATATAGAGAAAACAAACAAACAAATGGACAGGAAAAATTTAAAACCATCAACAGAACTGGAGAATAAAGCAAGGGGGGGGGTTGGCACAAGAGATTAAGATGGTTCACAGGTGATAGGAGAACCTCGGGGTAGACAATGATGCAAAAAATGTATATATAATTTCAAAAAAGTTTTATAATGCTAAAAAAAGGAAGCAGAATGAACATGGATGGATTTTTTTTTTTAATCAGTCTTTGTTTCTGCTTAACTGGAAAAATGGTGATAAAGCTTGTTTGGAATGGAAAACTAAGGAAACGTGAGCTAAAATTCACACAAAAAAGTAACTTACAGGTTTTAATGTATTTAAGTATCTCTCCCATCAACAATCTGCTCATAAATGATACTTTTAAAATCAAGTTATTTAGCTTAGTACTTTGTGTTAGTGATATATAATTTATAGCTTAAACTTCATGTCCTACAGCTGAAAATATTTAAATCATGATTTTCATACTTATCATTTCACAGAACTTCAAATCTAGAAAAAAGTTCAGAATTAATCATATAAAATCCAAGCTTCTAATTTTACCAAAAAAAAAAAATCAATCTTACAGAAGAAATGAATTTAATCTCAAATTATAGACCTACTTAACAATAATGAAAATTTTGGATCCATTCTTAAAGTCCCAGTTTCATGTTACCACCTCAGACTCTAGAACCTGAAATGATATTCTTAGTAGAGAATTTCATGAATAATAACCATAAAAAAGAAATCAATTTTGTTAATACAAATAGGAGCCCATTCTTATAATTTGTATGATAGACATGCTTTCCATGACAATAGACTGCATAGAAAATGAGTATTCAATATTTGAAAAACAAAAAGTACCTGGAAAAGAAGCAAAATTAGAAGAGTAAATCTCCAAAATCCATAGCTTGAGACACTTGAAGAATATCTTGTTTGTAGAGATGGTGAGATTTATGAGTTTCTAAATATTGAGGTCTTAGAAAGAGCAACTGAAGTCTTTCTATCCTTGGCACTGCTATGATACATTGGATTGTGTCATTTTAAACCAAACTCATCTAAGACACTTGTACAGCCCATTGCACACTCAACAGAGAATGTGGTTGAACGGATGAGGTCCCTCACCAAACCAAATATTGGGAAATTTGTAACTTAGTACACCACTAATATTTGGGAAAATGTAATAAAGCTATATCTGCAGACATTTGTCCACTGTTACATTTTTTTACTAAGTCAGCCCCCATACCACTCATAAGGAAAATCATACTAGCCCCAATTCTCTCTCTCTCTCTCTCTCTCTCTCTCGCTTTTCCTTGAAAACTATATCAAATCATTCTCTGTATTTAGAAGAAAGTATTTTTTTATCCAATGCATCTATTTTTTCTAAATAAATTAGACTCATGGTGTATTCTTGAGATAGTCGAAAAAATATTGACCTCTAACATATCTTAAATCTTCCTACTCACTAGCACCGCCTCAAGGGAAAAGCCTCTTTTTCTACCAGCTATAAGTAACGTAAGTCTTTACTGGTGTCTGGAGAGAGATGGTATAGACCATAGTCCCTTGAATGTGAAGGAAAACCAACCATTTCAGGGAAAGCCCTGTAGAAGTGCTCTCAATCTGCACATATTAGCACTGAAAAATGCATGAAATCTATGAGGATTCCTAGCCAAGCAATAGAAAAAAAAAATTAACAATAGGAGAGAATGGCATATACATAAATCACTCTAAAGTTAAAATTACTACTATAAGACAAAGTATAATCAAACACTACAAGAAGAAATATTTAATGAGAAGGGATTCAATTTGGGTGTTGACAAATTTATTGAATTCCAAAGGTGAAAAAAAAAACTTTGCATTCTATGTTGCAGAAATAAAAGAGGGATGAACATTTAACCTATTCTTAAGAATAGAGACAAAACTAGAAGTTGGAATTTAAGTCATGGAGAGGAAAATGGATTATAGGATGGTAAGGTTTACTTTTGCCCACTCTTCTGTTTCTCAGGCAGGCATTTCCAGTCTAGATCACAGAAAAGTCCACCATAGCATACTGCTTTTTCTAGGCTCCCACCTCAACTGGTTTATGACTGGATTTGGTCAGTAAGAAAGACCAGTTTGACACTTGAGGAGAACAATGCCACAATCCTGGCATTATACCTGTTTCTCTCTCATTCTTGAGCACAACCTCTACGAACACTTGTGTCTTCTTCATGGCTCCAGCTTCCATAGGACAGCCCCACCCTATGTAACTATTTTTCACTTGTAAGTTCCCACAATAGTTAGAATTTCCTACAAAGAGTGGCTTCTTGCTTCTGGTTACACCATCTCTCATACTGTTCTATATCTGCTTTGGGGGTGTTTTCACTTTATTTGAAGGCTATCAATAAGAACCCAAAATATGCTTCTTTGATATGAAAGTTATTTTTGATCTAAAGGCAATTAAATTCAAGCAAAGAAAAGCTCTTTCTGAGTTCTGTGCTAATAGGAAGTGTTATCAGGTAAATGACAATTTTCTAACTTAAAACTCAAATCATCTACCTGCTTCTCCCAGGCAGATTCAAATCCTATACCTGACCAGTCACCTTTGTTATGCAGATCCTAGCCACCTCTTCTCAGCTCCCTGCCCCAGAGACTGCAGGAAAAAAAAAAAAAAAACTCAGAAACTGCAGTTTAACTTACTAGCTTGCCTCAATTTACCCTTCGCAGCTACTGCAGCCTAGATACATTCAAAATTGTGGGTTCTTTCTGTCACCCCCAGCCTTTTCATTAAGATTCCAAGCCAGAATAAGACTCTCAGAGTACAGACTAATTTATTACTAAACAAAGTGAATTCCTATTTACTACAAAAAGAAACATATAAGAAAAACTCCTATTTCTCCAACATTGTGACAAAACCTTCCTCAACATTGTCCAAAGACCTTCCCCAAGGTAGTCTAAAACCTCAGTTCTTTATTTCAATTAACCTCACCACTTTTCCTGTCCTTCAGAGTTCATTTGCACGTGCTCGAAGAGTAGACATCTTTCTTTGGTGTGCTCCAGCTCTTCCAAGCAGGCAGTTGAGAGCATAACGTTGTCTTCATCATGTTGTAGTGTCCTCCTCACTTCAAGCAATTGAAAGAAACTCCAAAATACAGGAACCAGCAAAGTTCATTTATTCAGGCCTAGCTCACAAGGCCTCTCAAAAAATACTTGAATCAAACTCAGTAAGACAAACTCCAGCATGGAGTTCTAATCTTCAACCTCTTTAGCTTTCAGCAAGCACATTCAGCTTATGCTTACTAAAAGCCATAAGTTACCAGCTCAGGCCAAAGCCAGGGCCTGAGGCCCTTTATAGCCTGGCCTCCATCTTTCCTTCCAAAATGGTTGAATCCCTTTCTTTGTTCCTCAAGCCACTTTATATCTTTCTTCCCAAGTCCTCCACCCAAGGACTCCTGCGGGGGAGGGGGGGTGCGGAATATCCTGTCAGGCAGGTATGCAAATCAAAGTACTAGCCAGCTTTCTGTAAGTATGTAGTAACAAGAGAGTAGCTAGCTTATCAAATGCATGTATCAAGTGTTAACGGCAGGAGCAGGAGGGTAGGCTTCCTGCATCAGAAGGACATAAATTTTTGCTTTACTGGAGGCAGACTTACTAGTCCAAAGACCAACAAAAGTATCTGAAAACAAATCTCTCTGCAATAATTTCCTTCCATATAAGTTTACTTGCTTGCTGTCCTTGGAAGTATAAAATGCCTTTCCTTTTGTTAGATTATTACATTACAATATTACTCTTTGTTGAATATGTAAGCTACATAAGTTAGTGTTCTAAGTCAAACAAACTTTATGTTACTTTGTCTTGGGGTTTCTTGAGAACACAGTTCATAGCATAAGCTAATGAGCTGTCTTTCTCTTGTTAAGCTGCCTTTCTGTTAAGACTTTCAGGTGGAAGTTTAGGATAGCTCAAGTTTTTCCTCTCCTAGGTGGCTACCCAATGGCTTGCTTTTCTACTCTCAATTTAACTTCTCAACATTCCCAGCACATGTGTCGCCAAATGTCTGCCTTAAATTATCTTTGCTTAAAAGATCTAGTGTTGTTTCTGTTTTCACCTGGGAGAGGTGTTACAGATGACAATTTAAATCAACTAATGAAAGAGGTAATGACTTCAGTTCCACCTCTCTTTGCCTTTCTCCACTTGATTCCTTGATGTTTAAAAATAGTTGTTTTTGTTGTTCTCAAATGACTTTTAATGAATCAGGTTCACATCCTATCAGCTTTTAAATGTCTTAATCACTTCTTTTATCTCCAGAACATTGTTGAACATCTACTGTGTGTAGAAACTGTGCTAATTGAACCCTTACCCACAAACAGTAGTGTGGTCAAGTAGCAGGCTTTGTAGCTAAGCACTTAATATATAGTGTGATAATGCTTGAATTCATCTGTGAAAACTCAGTAGAATGCAAATGACAGAGAAATCAATTGATGAACAGTAGATAGTAGAAGGAGTAGGAGGGAGGAGATTTGCAGAAGGAAGTTCAGAGAAAGATGAACAATGATAATTTTAGTGCAAGTTATTTTTTTGGATACTTTTCAAAAATTGTTTTATATATCTCATTTCATCTTCATGCAAGTTTCTGAGGTAGGTACTATAACTATTTCGGTGTATCAGATAAGAAAACAAGGTAAGCACAAATGAAGTAACTACCCCAATATATTATCAAAATCAGAGACTGAAGAATATGTGAAATGGACAGAAAAAGGAAATGATGCAGTCTTGTTTTATTGTTTTAGATCAAGTATCTCCAGACTAAGAAAACCATCCAAAGAAGTACATAGTTAATACTATGTAGTTGAAAGGAATCATTTCAAATTTCTGTGAGCAAAGCACTGTGAAGGAAGCAGGACTAAGTTGCCCTATTTTGTTTTGATTTTATAATAATTAATTTGCAAACACTTGGTTCATATAAACAATTCTAAATCAACTATAAATAAAGTTGAGGGAATTTGGCACTTGCACCACAATGTTATTGATACTACACAGAAGGTAATGTGCCTGTACAAATTAGCTCATGAATAACTGGGTTCAAATCCTCATTATCTAAAAGTAATATAATTGAGGATCACAAAAACACCCATTTCACATTTTCATTGATCCCCATAAGGTGATTTATATTCAGGTTTCTATTCTGTACGTTGCCAGGCATGATAAAACAGGATAAATTAAAGCTACTTTTAATGTGATATGCATAGATAATAATTCTGAAATAATGACAAAAGTCACAAATTGTATCACATCACATTTCCAAAAGTTATTATATATTCAGTAACAGGAGCAAATTGGTTTTCATTCAAATATTACATGCTTTTTATAAAATTATACATTTTAATTTTTTCTATTGTAATAGTTTTTCAATAATTAAAACTCTGAGCAGGTTTTTTCATTCAAGATTTGGACTTTAATCTTCAGCAGCCTTTATAGTTTGTAGAACATTAACCACTAGAGGGCAGACATGACCAAGTCATTTAATAAGTTTTTATTTGTTATCTTAAATTCTGAATTTGAGATATAATATTTTCTTTCAATCAAAGGTATGTTTTCTTCAAAACTGTGTATCAATAAATGTTTAAACTCTGATAATTTAAGTTCCTTAACTTACCAGCTACTAAGTCCTCTTTATCTTTGTTTTCAACAATAAAATTGAACTGAGATATAGTAAGCTATCAGTTTGTTGCTATATAGTACTTATAATGTCCTGCATTTGTGTTTCTAAGTGCAGACACTTATAATACAGCTATAAATTATCCAATTTGATCTTTATAACATAGGAATGTATAAAGTTCTATCACCCTTACTTATTAGAGGAGAAATCAAAAAAATTTTTAAAGGTTCTAAGTGTGAGGCAGAATAGGGATTCAGACCTTGTTTTGTATAATTCTAAATTGGTGAATCATGTTGTTGGTGTATCACATTACTTCTCTTTTTTTGTTATAACTATGAACCAAATGCTTCTAGAAAAGTTCACAAAATGTATATTTGAAAAAAAATTATTATAAAGCAAAATATGCACTTCAATACCACCCTATTCAAAATTAAAGACTTGTTTAGCTCCTGAAGAAACAGCATGAGCCCTCACTGTTCACAACCCTTTCTCCATGAAAACTAATCATCATCTCTATTTTTATATATCTTTTCTTCTTTGAAATTTTTATGATTTATCTATTCATCATGCATAACTTCATTCCTGTCCTTTGGTCAATATATTATTTGTAATACTGATCTATTCTGTTGTATATTGTTTAGTTCTTCAATTTTTATTGTTACATACTTTTTTAATCATTTCATGAATTAAAAATGATGTGCAAAACATACCACAATTTATTATCTTTTCTACTATTGATATACATTTGATTTGTCTCCAATTTGGGATAATATTAGCAATATTACAACAAAAAGAAATGTCTTGACTCACATAGTAAAAGCTTCTCTAGTGTATATAACATAGAATCAAATTGCTTGCTCATCAACTCTGCATAGGTTCAGCTTTATTGAAAACAATCCAAAAGTCTGTTAATAGGTAAATGGATTAAAAATATAGTGCTATAACTACATAATATAATACTACTCATCAAAAAAAAAGAATAAGGAACTTGATACATGCAATAACCTGTTATCAAAGATTCTATATATACTAATAGAAGTTTCCAGGTATCATAAGCTTCACATAAGAAGATGATTGATCCCTTAATTTGTACACTATCAATCAATGTCACTAAGGGGAACATGACCCTTTTTTAAAGTTAAGCACTCCGGTTTGTATTCACAGTGATGACCTACCATAGTAATTTAAGACTACTGTTTCCCTAGCCTAAGCTGCCAGTTCTCTCTGCTCATATTTTTCTCTCCACCATCCTCTTTTTTTTCCATTTTCAGATAGACTCATCATCTTTTGAGTTGATCTACCTATAGGACAAATTTCCTTAGGAAAGAATCAAATCTTTACCTGAGTTAAAATTTCTTTTCAAAATGGAAGTGAATCTCCAGAAAAACCACATGAATATGATTCAACACATCAAATCCAATTCCCTAGTCCTGCAAAATTTTCTTGGTATATTGGGACAATTTTAGTTAATCTGCTATGTTTGGTTGTCACTGACTAGTTATGTTATAAATGCTACTCAAGTGTTTCTATGCACCAAAATATTACTATTCCAGGAAATGAACACTTAAATAAGCTGACTCCTTGATGTAATTCTACTCAATAGACATAGGGTTCTGATACACTTCCTTTTCAAAGTTTCTGAGACAAACTCATCAGTAATACTTGATCATTATATCAGACAATAATTCACTCTCTTATCATGTGATTACCTGACATCTTACTTACCTAATGTCCCTTCCACATTTATACCTGACTTAGTCAAGAAAGCAAAGGAGACTTAGTTACTGGAATGGAGTGGTAGCATATTCCTCTATATACTCAGACCCAGATTTATAATATATCCAGTTCAATCCAAAGGAAGGGCCTGCCTCCATGTAACAAGATAATTGAGATGATAAATATAATCAACAAAATGCAAATCACTTGAAAATTCAAGCAACTAATCTTGAGGAGGTTCATCGGAGTAATTGATATCTTCTCAGTAAAATTACAGAGTTCTTAGGTTAATCATATTGGTTGTCTTTTAGTTTATGATTCACCAAACTAACAAACTTTTAGTTTGTGATTCTGTAGTGCAACCACCCCAATCTGAGTAGATTCCCCATGGATTCTAATAGCTGAAGAAGAATGGTGGGTTTTACGGATATTATCGCTCTCAGGAAACCAGGAATACATGAAGCAGGAAGGCTGGGCAAATTTGATGGCAAGCAGACAAGGCTGGACAGGGGGTTCTGGGAGCAAGAGAGCCTCCCAGCCCTCCCAAAACTGTTCATGCTCTTTCTCTGGACTATCTGTGTTCCCTCTCTGGCTCTCCATCTTCTACATCCTCCAAGTGCTCACCTTTATTCTCTCTCCTCCATTCTCTTCTCATTTTTCTCCTCTCCCTCCCCTAGGCTGACTCCAACCTTTTATCCTCTCCTAGACACATGCTGTGTACTCACACATATGCATAGCCATTGGGCTCAGGCATGTACATCAAGGGGAGGGTGCAATACCACAGGGGCTGCTCATAGAGGCTAATGTTGGGAAAAGGGAAAAGTTTAGCCAACTCATTTACCTTACACCTTCCTAAAAGGGGTGTGTTGGGGAGAATCCAGGATCATATCTGTGAGTTGACAATTTCATGGTACTATATCTGAGAGAAACAGTTACTAGTGATTTCTTTTTCTGAGACACCCTCAGGAAAAGAGGGATGCATCCATTCCTAGCATCATTACACATTTGATATGCTGTCCATTGCCACAGCTACCCTCTGCTTTCCATTTGTTTCTCGTTTATTACAGATTTTATTCCCTGGTATGTCCCCATATTCTGTGCTAATTCTGCCAGTTTTTTTCCCTTCTGTTCATTTCCAGAAAGAACAAAAGGCAAGTCAGATGGGCCCACCCAACTTGTAGGTCACAGAGCAACATTTCCAGTCATTTCTAGTTAAAACACATGAGGTGCATCACCATGAAGTCTATTCAGAGGAAATGAAATTGTTTCTAGTACAAATGTCTCCCATCCTGGAGTCACTAAAGGGGGTGGGGAAAGAGCTCACCTGGAGCTTAACAGCGCCCACCCCAAAGTCCAGAGAGCGGACTGAGGCTCTCGCGGACAAAAGAGTCACCTGCAAAGGGAACTCCGACCCTGCTGAGAGGAGCAGCTAGCCCACCAGCACCTGGGGGAGGAGATCACGCAAGACAGGTAGGCTACCCTACCGAGAGCAGCCTGTGGCATCTCCCGGTTGTCGCGGAAACAGCCTGGGAGGCAGGCAGACTGGCCATTTGCTTCTATATGGACCCTGGCTATTCAGCCTAACTTTAGCTGGACTGAGTCGCTAAAGGGGGTGGGGAAGGAGCTCACCTGGAGCTTAACAGCGCCCACCCCAAAGCCCAAAAGCGCCAGTGCTGCTATGTGGCACGGGCGCAAACTCAGAAAGCAAGGACATTCACTACCAAAAGCACATAGGCAGCGTTAAATACAACTATATAGGCTTCAACATGCCTACTACTAGAGCAGTAGTCACCCAATACATAGAGCAGATCCGAAAGGAAAACACAGGAAAAAGGAAGAAGACAAACACTCAAGCAAGCCCTAAGAAAAATAACTCACCACCTAAGGATAAACAATTTGAAAAAACCAACATGGATGACATCGAAGAAATGCTCCATATGTCAGACAAAGAATTCAGAATCAACGTGATAAAAGCACTCAAAGAGGCCAAGGAAGAGGGGGAACAAAGGGAAAGCAAAAGAAGAAAAGCTCTCAATGAATAAAGAGTAGTGGAAAAATATAAAAAAGAATGCAGCAAAATGAACAATATCATCAACGAACAGAAAAACGAAATTGAAACCCTAAATAAGAAACTGCAGGAGATGCAAGGCATAAGAAGAACAACAGAAGAACTCAAAAATGCAGGGAAGAGTCAAGAAAGCGGACTAGAAGAAATAGAAGAAAGAATCAGCACACTAGAGGATACAGAAGTAGTAAGATGAAGAAAGAGAAAGAGAGAGAAAAGCAGAGTAAGAAAACAAAAAAAATAATCAGAGATCTCTCAGATACCCTAAAGAAAACAAATATAAGAGTAATTGGAATACCAGAAGGTGAAGAGAAAGAAATAGGATCTGAAAGGCTCTTCAATGAAATAATGGAGGAAAACTTCCCAAACCTGAACAAAGAAATGAAATTAGACATACAAGAAGCAAAAAGGACACCAAACTACTTTAATGAAAGAAGAAACACAGCAAGACACATCATAGTAAAACTTACAAAAGCTAAAGATAAGGAGAAAATTATAAGAATAACAAGAGAGAGGAAACAGATAACATACAAAGGAAAACCGATCCCACTGACTTCAGATTTCTCAGAAGGGACACTCCAAGCAAGGAGAGAATGGGACCACATCTTTAAAACACTCCAAGACAAAAACTGCCAACCAAGAATACTCTACCCAGCAAAGCTGTCCTTCCTTTATGAAGGAAAAACCAGAACTTTCTCAGACAAACAAAGCCTACAGAAATTTGCTTACACCAAACCCCCTCTCCAAGAACTCCTGAAAGAAGCCCTAAGATCGAAACCTGCAGAAGAATAAAAAGAGTGAACAATAAAAAGAAAAGAAAAAACAAACTAAAACAGAACCCCAAATGCCCACCAGGAACCAATTGTTAGACCCTCAAACATCAATAATTACTCTAAATGTCAGTGGGCTAAACTCATCAATCGAAAGACACAGAGTTGCAGAATGGATTAAAAGACAGAACCCAACATTCTGCTGCCTCCAAGAAATGCATCTGACCCCAAAAAACAAGCACAGATTGAAGATAAAAGGATGGAAAACAATTCTACAAGCAAACAGCCCCCCAAAAAAGGCAGGAGTAGCCATCCTAATAGCAGACAAAGCAGATTTCAAAATAAAAAAGGGAACAAAGGACAAAGATGGCCACTACCTAATGGTTCAAGGGACAACAATCTAAAAAGACGTAACAATTATCAACATATACTCACCAAACAAGGGAGCACCAAGATTTATAAGACAGCTACTAAGAGAGCTGAAAACAAATATAGATGAAAACACATATGTAGTAGGAGACTTCAACACCCCACTCTCAACAAAGGACAGATCAAAAAAACAAAAACTACACAAGGACACAAAAGCCTTAAAAGAAGACCT
>PVHY01004257.1:0-61626 GCA_004024945.1 Uropsilus gracilis
CTAGGACCCCTCAACCTCAGCAGGGCCTGGTTTGGGAAGGGCCATTCTTCACCCGTGGGAAGTCCATCAGGAGTTCTGGCCTCCACCTGTCATGTGTCAGTGGTACCACCTCCCTGTTCCCCAAGGACACAATCCAGAGAATCTCCCAGCATCACCAAGAAGCTCCTGGCCCCCACTTGAGAACCACTGCTCTGAACAGACCTGGTATCAGGTTCAAAATGAGTTTTGAGCCTGAAGTTTCAAAACTTTGCTGCTTTTCTTTGATACTATGTGTCATTCTCAGGCAACAGGAAATATTTTACCACCAAGAACAGATGGAGCTAAGGGCACTGGGAATAGTGTACAGTACCTTATTCAGAGACTTGCTGTCTTATTTCTAATTCAAGTCATAGCAGAACTAAAGAGGGAGGAGGGGAAGGAGTCAGACTGACCTTAAATGATTCAGAAAAATCAACAAAGCTTTTGTGAAATATTAAATTCTCAGGCCAAGATGCAGAAGCTGCATCAAAACTTCAAAATCCTTGATAAATTTTATATGTGATCTCATCTAATCCCCATTGTAACTACACAAGATATCAGTGTCCCTAACTTGTCCAGAACTTGAGAAGATAAGTAATTTATTCAAGGGCAGTGAGCTGATGACCAGTAGAGATTTAATTCTCATATTTGGATGGGATGAGAGTTAATTTTAAAGATCACTTAGTATTCATGTTTGACCAAAGATATAAATATACCCATCACTGTAATTACATTGTTTGGGTTGCCAAGGATAAAATGTGGACAGAGGTTAATTGAGTTTTTTTCAATCAACCATTTCTTTTCCATCCTTCCAGATAAAGCAGGCCAGTCAAGGGTTGTCTTTTGAAGCAAATGCAACTCCTTACACTTCTAAACAAGTCACCCCGATTCCTGATTATCTTGGCTGGCTAGAATCCTGGTGCCCCTGGAATCACGCCAATCTTAGGAAGTGGTTAGTTCTCAGCCCGCTATCTCCAAATTCTGAACAGTTGGCTTCTCTGACATCAACCATCCTCTGCCAGTAGTTAACTACAAGGCATGTTTTCCTATATTCAAAGAGAATTCCACTTGCCAGCCCTTCCATTATTTATCTTACAGAAAAAGTCCTCAATGAAATCTGTGGGTCAATGGAAATAGATGGATAGAAAATAAAAAGGAAAGGGGGAGTTGGAATAATAAGCGACAAAATTCACAAAAATACCGCAGGAAATATAAGCCAGAGGTGGAAAGGAGAATAGGAGAAGGAAAACAAAGAGAAGACCAAGTGGTCAAACTTTGAGGAGATGAAGAAAAACTTAACTATAAAGGAACATTAAATAAAGAAAATCCACCCCAGAGTCATCTTTGGAGGCATCTGGTTAACTTTTCTCTTATTGCTACTTTTCTTACATGAAATGTTTCCAAATTAACCTGTCACCCTCGCTCAGTGGTCCTTTGAGTCTTCTCTGGATCGTTCCAGTTTTAGAGTAGCTACGGCTGAAGTGAGCACATGGTTGGCTTCTCACCTGAATTTTCTTTGTGAGTAAATGGCAGATGTTTGTGTGCAGCTCACACAGTGGAAACTTGAACTGAGGAGAACCTGGCATTCCAGATTATTCAATCAACCAGAATGTTTTTGCTGTGCTCTATTTTTAGCGGAGAAATGTAAACAACCAGACTGAAAAACCACTGTTTGGGATTCAAAAGGAAAACTGGTAGATCTTTGGTATAGATGCATGTCACTTACTGTTGACTAGAAACCCGATGGCCAAGCCTTCAGGTTGCTTTCCACAATTCTCACTGGCCAAGTAGCCCTTCTACTATGAAATCTTACCAATGTATTTAAAACTATTCCTCAGATGGATCCAAATTCATAGAAACATAACAGTTACCAGTTATTGCAATTATTCTGCAGTCATGCTGTGAACTCAGCAGCATTGCCTGTGTTGGAGGGGATGGAGAATGGAGAAACTGTAGCCAAGGAAAGTTGATGAACGTATCCAAGGTCACACAGTTGATAGCTGGGATTAGCTCTAGACCTTCAGTCTTTTTCTAAGCCACACTTACCCCTCACTACACATACACACACACACAGACACGCACACTCACATCCACACACTCCAACTCTCATCCACTGCCATCTGGTTGTATTCAATGTGCAATTTTTGCTGCAATAGAACAGTAAAGCCCAGAAATTCTAAGATTTTATGCATAAAGCCTGAGACAAAATTGTGCTCAGTTCCTAGAATTGTGGGATTCCAGGGCTGGCAGGGTCATGGAGGGCCCCTCTCTTTGGCAGATGAGCTGAGCCAGGCTTGGTGAACTAAAAGGTCCAAAGTCAGAGCATTAGTCACTACAGTCAGCTCGAAAATTAAACTAATTCAAAATTCCCATTCTTGAAAAATCATCTCCTTGCATCCCCAAAGGCACATTCTTCTCTCCCAGAGAGAACTGTGGTTGTGATTCCCCCAAGTGTACCATCTTGCCTCTCTCTCTCCAGCAGTGGGCAGGGTCAGAGTAGGGTGAGTTGTTCGGGTGCAGGTAGGCAGGAAACCCCGAAGAGCCTTTTGGTAGCCCCTAGCTTTGCTGAAGAGTTATGTGGTAAAAAACTAAATCAGCAGTTCTAAACTCTTTGCTTGATACTATTACTCTTATAATCTATGGTTCCCTTTAAATGTAGTGTAACATAACAGGCTTATAATTCAAACCACATTTGTACATAATGTAAAATCGCACTGGAGAAGTCCACGAATATAAGAAGCAATGTTCCCATCAGGCCCCTATTGAAAGCAGTCACCAGATCTTCAAACAAGCTGACATTTTTTGTCTGCTAGCTTTCACACTGCACGAGCCACTCACTGCTGCCTGCCTATCGATCAATGTTAAGTTTCACATGAGTCCCCTTGCTAGCATGTGAGTGCATGTTAAGCGCTTGTTTTCTTTCAGGACAGACATTCCCCTGCTGTGCTTTTCCTGGATTCAGACTAGTTTTATTATTTACTTTATGTTGTCATGGAGATGAGGAGATCACAGATGTTAAGAGTTGAAATCTAGGGCCACCGGAGACATTTATCATTGTACTTTGGATGAAGTGGGCTCTTGTTCCCTGTTTCTGCAGGGCTTACTGTTTATTTTAGAAAGAAGTTACTAATGAGGGCTCCAGCCTAATGAATAATATGAAACTCAGCTTCACCTCCGCACACATGTTGTCTACAAAGTGAGTGATCTTATTGGAGAGGAAGGTGGGGTTCATGGCAGCTGTCTGTCAGTCAGGAAAGAGAAAGATGCAGCAGAACAAGGTGCCCATTCATCATTCCCCCCAGTCAGCTGAAGAAGGGAAACTTTCCCAAATTATTTCAACCATCCTCTCCAAGGAAACAAAGAATCGGGTTCAACAGGACATTGCCATGCTTATGATGAAAGTTTATGGAAAATCCATGAACAAAAAAGTGTGAGTCTGAGCAAAACAAACGACTGTGGGCAGAATTTACAGGGGCTCCATGCTCAGAACGATGTTCTCAACTCAACGGCATCAGCAGCCACTGTTTTATTGTCTAAGCTCTGGGTAGCTCAAAGCACAACTGAATTGAAATAGAGGAAAACAAGGCTTATAGATATAATCAAAACTCACTGCCTGTATCTTTGGTGATTAATTACTAACAGTGTGGCATTTGAACAAGTCCGTCACAGAATTCATTCCTCAAAGGGCCAGCCAAGGTAACTGTAGCTTGTAGTGGCTTTGTCCAAACAAGATCAGGATCCTTTACACACTGATGTACAAATAAAACCAAATGGACAAACACCCAGCAATGACAAAAGATTGCTTTGCCACATCTGACAGTGGTTCGAGAAAGTCCTTCTCAATCACCAAGTTATTGACCTTGATCTCCTGTCTCACCCTTTTTAGGGGAGTCCAATGAATGCCTCAATTCCTTGGACTCTTGTGTGTAACTATTCAGCTTAACACTTAGAGGTTGTTTATTAGGTTGTTTATTATCTTCTGGGCACCATGTTGAAGCCTTTCCTTGTATCTATACCAGTTTCCTTATACAACCCCTCCTGCTTTCAGCCCTTGTCTTAGGGACCTCACTCTAATGTTTCCCCTGTAAAGGTATTTATTCCTCTCTTTCCTCTTTCATGCTCATTCTCCACTTTCCTCTTTTCTTTTGTTCAAAGCTCCTTTTTCTCTTTAAATAGCTCATTTTCACGTTCCCAGTGGTCTCTGTGATTTGTTTTCAAAATTAATATGTCTATAGTTCAAATATTTCAGGGGTCAGAAAGAACGTTTCTTTTAGACCTTTGTCTAACATCCACCAGCTGTAGGACATTGAAAAGTTCAATGTCCCTGCTTCGGTTTCATCACTGAGAAATAAGGATTGCACTACTTTACAGACTGTTGTGAGTGCAACATGGCTGAAAACCCCAGATAGATTCTCAGTAAAAGGTGATTCATTCATTCAATTTGGCTCAAAATTTCATAGGACAAGTGTTATTTATCTATGACATCTAAGTAGTGGTGGTATTATTTTCAGGGAACAAGAAATCCAGATACAGTTGTCAAGAACTATGAAAGATCAGTTTACACTGGTTGAAAACCAGCAAGTTTGACTAGAACATTTGCATAAGATGTAAAAGTTACAAGATTCCTGGGTCAGACAGAAAAGACACCATTAGTCACAACAATCACAATAGCCAAAGTGTTTTTGGTCCTTTTCTTGTGCTAGTTTCCTGAGCCTCAAACCCCATAGGGCAATAGGAAGAGGCTCAGATGACCCAACATACACAGTGGGCAGCTTCTAGGAGAGGAGTCCTGAGCTAAGGGAGCCTGAACCTTTTATAACTGGTAATAAAGTATGCCTGCTCTCTGCGCCAGAGGAGACACCATCTCCATCTCCCAAGACTGCTCACTATATAAATATCAGAACATAGTCTGCACAGAGTCCAAAATAAAATTAGTGACTCTGGATACCCAAAAATGAAAAAGACCCATAGAGAATTGCTGCCAAACAAGAGCATGTTGTTTGTCAAGCTTTAGTGCAATTTCCTTGACACATGGACAGAAAATTTGAAATTTGAATTCAAGTCTTTTAGGCTCATCTGCAGGAAAGCAGAATCTGTATTAAAGATTGGGAGACTAGTCTATTGTAATGTAAATCTGAATAGTAATTCGCTAGGATTTAAAAAAAGCCAAGGCCAGGATTTATGCATTTCTAAGTACAGGACCAGTCTTGCAGATCATCTTTCTTCTGCCCCTTCTCAGCTCCCATCTGAGATACATCATTATATTAAATTTCCTTTCTTTTCCTATTAAATAAACAAGTAGACAGAAATATATAATCTATAGTAGTATATTTTAGTGGGTGAAAACTTGGGCTTGGGAACTGACTTGAGTAGGCTCAAATCTTAGCTTACCCACTGCCACACAGTGAACTTGGATAAGCTATTGAACTTCTCTGAGCTTTATTTCTGCTTCTGTGAAATAGAGATGATAACTGTTTACTTCAGAAGATTGATGGGTGCATAAAATGTTATAATACATGTGAAATGCTTAGAACCATGTCAGCTATTATTAATAGTGCATATTCACATAATCCTTTGGATATTTTTCTTCAAGTGGAGGACTTCTAAAATGATATTCAGTGTAGAAACTGGGGTTTTGAAATAAATACACAGGCACTTATAATCAAAACTGTTCTTTTACTTTGTTGCTCCTTACTGCTTAACCTACTTTAGTATAGACCTGTGTAAATAAAAAGAAATACAAATGGGTGCCAAATAAAAGTTCTGTCTTCTGCAGGCATTCATCAAGTTCATATCAGTTTTCTTCCACTTCCAAGAAGAATGATTTAAAAAAAAATTTGTTTTGTTGACATACTAAAAGAAGATGAAGAGAATTGCATTTATGGAATCTTATCTAGAAATAATCTGTTACTATTGTTTTCTTTTTGTTTTAACTGTAGCCTAAACATGTTATTTACTGACTACATTGGTAAAATCCAAGATAGAAAGCTCTATATTTATGTTTTCTTAGCCTTTTTGTTTTTAATTCTTGAATTCTCAAAGGCAATCAGCATAAGAAACCCTGGGGTGCAAAGAAAAGTCCCTCCACACTCTTAACTATACACTAACCATGGTGATAATTACCAGTGTCCTCTTTGAATTAGAGCTGGAAGGGCTCTGTGTTGATGACCACAAACCATTGCTTTGTGGACCACCAGGATTCTCAGCCAGCTGAAGCTAGAGGATCCCCCAGTTGGTGAGCACAGAGCTGGGAGTTGGGGTCTAGGGCTCCTCGATGCTCTGAGTCATACCTTTCCTTCTTGTCATTTTCCCTCCTCTTTCTTAGGATCAAAACAGGCAGGCTTACTTAGCAGTGAATGGAATGTGTTGAATGAGATGTGTCTAAAAGGAAAGAAATGTGTTTCATTTTAGTTGCTGGGGTTTCATTCTGACTGATTTCCCAGTGGGGCTCTTCCAGCTTATTGAAAGTGCAGTGGTCCTTAAGGCAGTGGTACTATTGCATTGGACATTGTAATGATGGATACATGACATTATGCATTGTCAAGAATCACTAAGAGTGAGCCCTAATGGAAACTATGGACCTTAACTAATACTGGTACATATTAATATTGGTCATCGAGTCTAACATAATGTCTACAGTTGTTAGACATTAAGACCATATAAGACATTAGTACTAGGGGAAACTGTGCCTGTAAGAGGAAAAGGAGTATTTGGGAACTCTGTACAGGTTTTTTTTTATAAACCTAGAAGTGTTAAAAAATCAAATGTAGAGATATAGCTGCAAATGTCCAACCTTATTATATCTCAGATGATGTAATATTGGAGTTTCTTTACCAACAACAAGAACTACAAACACTAGTGACTTTTTTTTCATTTGGCATTGGTCTTTGATGTAAAAAAATAAATCCTAGAACTCACTATTTTCAGTTTTCATATCAAACTTGGAAGATTATGATGTAAGCACTGTTTCTTAAAGCTGACAACGTGTATGACTGACCATTCAATGTGGTTTCGAAAGTGACCTTTATCTTACCAAGAACTGGTGAACATCCACTCACCATACAGGAATACCTTATTAATAGCCTGAAAATGGGTTGCTACTTATGAGTTTTCCTCTTCCATTGTTTTCAGATTGTCTGTACAGCTAACATGTTTCCCCTCCCCCCAATTTTGTTGTGCTTGATGGTGTGTTAAAAGTGAGCTAAACACCTATTTCTTTTTCTATGTTGTATATGTTGGAAGTCTTTGAAAACCATAAATCTTTCTAGTATTTGCCTTCATGAATTTACAATAAAAAGACAAACAAAACAGAATCTCATTTGCTGGCTCTTTAAAGGTTTCACAAAGACTCAGTTTTTTAATTAATTCATTGAGCACATTGGATGATACACAATAGTAGTGCTTAAATTTTTATGGTAACCAGCTCTATCATCAGAAAGAAAACACTGAATAATATCCCCTCTCAGAAAACACATTGATTTTGAATGAAACTGCATGTGAATTTTCACTGTCAGGTTTAATTTTAGTTCATACTCAGTTTTCGAGGAACATAATCTCGACTGAAAAATGTAAGATGTCAATAGCCTTATTTTCATTCTCACTATATTCTATTTCAAAATACCATTGTAACTTGGCAGGCGTCATAAAACTATTCTACAAATTTTTATGGCATGAAGTACATCTAGTAACATTTCGCACCATAAAAGGTGAACCCCCCCCCCCCGACAAATGATTAGTGCAACTCTTGTCTTTGCATGACTTAATGGGAGAGTTTTCCACATTTTATTTTATGGACAGGTGTTTCATTCTGGTCAGACTTGTCATTTTTATCTTGATACTTTTCTTGTTATAAAAGTAGTTATTTCATCCCATTATGAGGAGGACAAAGATAAACAGGAACTATCCTACATATATTTGTAAATCTACGTATAACATTTATAAATGTGAAAGTAAAAAGCACAGAAAAATTCATTCACTGAAACTGTTACAGTATGATCCTGTCATAATGTGATGCACTACAGGTCCATTTCTTATGGTAAAACTGGTTTTCACTCCACGACAAGATCACATACTAAACATATGCATCCAAGCCTTGCCCATTATTTAATGGAGCATGGCCACTCCCTGGTTAAGGGAGGGTATATAACCGCAGCAGTTTACCCTAAGAGACATGCATAGGTCTACATTCAGAAACATATTGGGACACTTATGTTAGAGCTACAAGCTCTGTTCAAGGCACATCTACAAGACATTCAAATATATACACACTCTGTTCAAGGCACATCTACAAGACATTCAAATATATACACAAAGACATCAGGAGAAATGTTATTTTCAGTTTCAACCACCCACCCCACTCCCGCCCCCAGACTACAAGCCACTGTTGTGGAGGTCTCTAATGTGTTACAATCTGGAGCATGTCAAAGGAGAGTGTGTGTTTATTATCACAGTTTCTTTTTTAAATAGTGGAAGTATATATATATATATCTTAAAGCTAGAGTTCTATATTTGTGAAACCTTTGCAACAAGGCATAGCCTTGCTCTACCCATTACAGAAGAGAGTACAAGACTGGACCCCGCCCAGATAATCAGGACAATGCTTGCCCTTCCCTGCACTAGGTAAAGCTGCTGCAACATATGGAAGTGCAAAAGTATCAACGGTCTGAGAGGAGAAATAAGGTAGATGGAATCAGATCTTCTTTATAGACTTTTCTGAGACACAGAGACCACAAGTGCAGGGACACTGAAGACCTGGAAAGATCCTGGCCAAGGAAGAGTAGGTTACTGACAGGGAGATGAAGACACTGAATATCTATCCCTGGGGTTCAGAGGTGCTGATCAATTGAGCAGGGATGTCTTTCTCTCCTCCATACTTATCTGCCCAAGGCATTTTTTTCTCTCTGCTGTTTGGAGTCATTTGGAAATGCCTCCTTTTCTACTTCGCTTCACTCTGTTTGGCATTTTCCAAACTTGGGTTCTGTAGAGCATAACTGTGTAAGAAAAAAGCATTTCCACCTGGGATTTCTAAGAAGTTCAACTAAATGAAGTGAGTTTCTTTAGGAACATTTCTTAGATATTCCCCAGGGAGGATATATGTCATGTTTCCCACGCTCATTCAATTAAAGAAAACTCTTTATAGAGTAACTGTTTATATCTCTCCCAAACTCATGTTTCACAAAACACTGTCTAAGAAATTCTGCATCTCCCAGAGGTCTTTGCTGTCAGGAACATACACAGATAAAGTCACGATCCTCTCCAGTCTACGGGGACTGCAGGTGGAGGAGCCAATCACATGACTAACTAAGCTCCTTAAAAAGAAATTGTTTACTGTGGTAATTTTCCAGGTGAGGAAGAGCAGAACATAAAGATCAGATAGGTTGGTATTGGAGTAGAAATCAACAATATGGCGTAGGTTCAAGGCAGGTATAAAATAAACTACCAGAAAAGTATTTCCACAGATGTCCCAGAGCAAGACTGAAAGAAGACAGAGAACAGGTCACTTTACTTCTCAGTGTTGATGCTTGGAAGTCATTTTGGGAAATCTTCAGAATCTCTGTGGCCATGTAAAAGGTAGTTTACATTACATGTTTTCTTTTTGGCCTTTCCCCTGTATCCTTTATGATATATACTTGAATGCCTTATCTATAATAAACTCTCTGTAAATACTTGGATGACTTGCATGAGTGAGTGAATGAGCCTGATCCTATGTCAAATTATGAAATATACAATGTTTTTTGTTAGACATGTTTTCCACTCTCTTGGGTTTGGATGCTTTTGTTCTCTTCTTTCTCTTCATTTATGAAAATGTCATGCTGTACCATGCCTGATTCTATTTTCTGGGGTAGGCTGTCAGCTCCAAACCAATCAAACCTCGGTTAGAAGACTGATGCTCTGACTCGATGATGGGAAGGAGCTGTGAGGTCACCCTCTTCCCTAGACCTCTGTGATGTCACCCCCAAAAAATAAAAGCCATATTCATGAAGTGCTGAGGATGCGCAAAACTACATAATGAATCAATAACCCACCAGTTTCTGTTTCCACTTGCTACCCAGAAGACCCTCCAGATACTGTTCCAGGAGGAGTGTTCCCTAGGATACAACCCCCATGCCTTGGGCAGGGATGTGATGCTTGGAAGGTGACTCCAACGCATACCAGGGACAGAATTGTGTGCCTCCGATGGAAACCCCAGAGGGGAATTCTGGTGGTCTGGCTGTAATTCCCCAGCAATCTGAGCATTCATCTTCCAGGATCCATCTTTCCAAGTAATCCATAATCCAAACAGAGCAGTACAGCTGTACCAAGACAGATTTCAGACTAAATACTTTAATTTTAAGAGAAGATGTTGTTGGCTAGACCTCCACATGATACAGATGAGAGAGGTGTCTGATGAAGTGAAAGTTTTGGTAAAGAGTTGTGCTTGTTGCTTGATTTTAAAGTAAGCAGAAAAGGAATACTCTGGGCATTGTTTCGGGGATTAAAAGGAGAAGGAGAAAAGGACAACTAGAACAGAATCTGGCCTTAAGCCTTCCTTGGGATTTATTCTTTCCCCTTGTCCACTTTCCCTCCTCTCCATCTTTCCTTCTTTCTTTTCCTCCCTCCTTCCTTCTCTCCTTTCTTCCCACTCTCCCTCTGTCCCTCCCTTCTTTCTCATTTCTTTCATTTGGTCCTTATACACCAAGAAGTGTTTGTTATGGCTACAAAGATAAATAGACACAGTTCCTGCTCTAGAGAGAAGAGACCCAATATCCCCTTCCCTTCCCTCCTCCTTTTCCCTCCTTCCCTGACAGTATCTAAGCATTCACTTCCATTTTACCTTCCTTTGTTTTTCTACACTTTATATAACAGCCTTTATTCTTAGGGTTCTCCAGAAAAAACAGAGGCAATAAAAACAGATAGATTAATAGTTAGATAAAATGATAAATTTTCTTTCATTGAGGAATATTTAGGAATTATCTTTTGTGATTTTGAGGATGGATAAACCTAAATTCTTCAGGGCAAGTTAGCAGTTTGGAGACCAGAAGAGAGTTACTGTTGCAGTTCAAGTTCAATGGCAGTCTGGTGTCAGAATTCCCTCTTCCTCAGAAAATTTCAAGTTACTTCTCATAAAACCTTCAACTTGTTGAGTAAGGACCACCCACAAGATGGCGGGTAATTTGCTTTCCTCAGAGTCTATTGCTTTAAGTGTTAGTCACATCTGAAAATACCACTATGGCAACATCTAGACTGGTATTAGACCAAGTATCCAGGTAACATAACCATATCTAATTGACAATGACAGCAAGCTCTCACACAACTCCTCCTACCAACACTAGACCCCTGCCTGAACTCAGTTTTTTTTCTTGTGACTTTTATTTTTACCTTATTCCACCTTAATTTCCCATCCAACTTTCTCCACCTTTGGGAGAACACAAAGGTGACAATGTGATGGCTAATGTAATTTCCACAACACCCTTATGTGGTAGACACCCTCGTTATGATCTTCTCTCATCCAGAGAGGTTAGGCAATCTAGCCCAGGCTCAGAGTTGGTGCATAACAGGACAGGGATTCTTCTCCAGTCTGCTTCTCACCAGTGCGTGTGGTATGAATTCCTGGCTAGGCTCTCTCATATGCAGGCTGGCCACAATCCAAAGTGTCCTCCCACCCACCCAGCCTCCTAGCTACAGTGCCAGGTTGTCCATGTCTATAAACACACGGGCTGGTGGTGCTGATTTTGTCCAACCCCCTGGGACAGCATAGGAAACATGACTGTGGGCACAGCAGGGACGCTAGTGAGCATCCCCAAGATGTCTTCCACCCACACACGTCCCTTCGGAGCACAGAAGGGCAGGGAGGTGCTGACAAGCTTGGCCCCAGGAAGGGGTCCCGGAACTGCTGCCTGAAACCCTGCTGCCAGACCACCCCCAAAGCCACTGTGCTGGGCTATCTAGATCCATTTGCAATCATTTCATGCTTCATAACATGGGAGAATTTTCATGATATACTCAATGAAATGCCGGTCCATAGCAGTTTGCAATGCAAGTTCACTAAAAGTGTGCATTACATCTATTCTACAAATACAATGGGAATGCAGGTCTATCTGTGTTTGTACAGACCAGAGTAAGATTATGATGAATTATGATTATGAGCATTTTTAAAAGTTTTATTCTTTATTGTCTACATTTCTACAAATTTCTACAATTTCTCAATTTCTACAAATAAACATTCTGTAGAAATGTTGGAACTATCAACTCTTTGATAATGTCACAAATAGACATTTTGTAATGGCACCAAAACATATTTTGTAGAAATAATATCATCACAAGATACTGTATTTTTGTGATTAATAAAACGCAGAGACATTTAGATATGTAATTGCTTCTGAGCAATTCAATCCTATATCCATCTCTTTAAAAAAATTAAATCCTGAAAGTTCTGGGCTCAGACAGATCCATATTAAGATGATTGGTTACAGATGGGATATCTGTCCCCAGAGATAAGGAGCCTCGCCCAGAAGGGAATTTCAGTTCTCCCAAGAGGAACCTAATCCAACAAAGGTGTTTGGCCTAATGACAAGAATTTTCATTGCAAAAATATTTTCCATTCTTCAATCAGAGCCTAATCCAAAAGAAACTTCAGATACCCTTCATGGAGCTTTCTATTTTAAATCTCTACCTCCCTCTCATTTCAATCTCAATAGCATTCCTCAGCCTTGCAATGGTTAAAAAAAAAAAAAAGAGCTGGAAGTTGTCAAATTCTTTGTCAAATTGTCACCCACTTCATTAGTCCCTCAAACTGTAATAGAGTGAGTTTTTAACCAACATTACAAGACTAATAATGCAACAAATGATAATTTCTGGTTTGTGAAGACAAAACGTTCATGAATCCAAACATTTTTTGAAATCTTTGTGTGTAAAATTACTTTCACAGGCCCTGGATAGCCTTTTAAATGACAATAGAAATCATTGTACTTTTAATACACTATCCCATTTATCCTTGAAACTTCCCCAATAATAAAATAATACAAAAAAGAAACATCCCCAGTAATTACATTTCTTGCTTTGGCATGAAAGAATGAAGGCACCCAGTTGTTCAATCTCTTGGCCAAGAACACAACAAGCAAACAAACAACAAGAATATAATCGTCACAACATCTATCTAGCTCACAACATCTACCTTATGTCTTTGAAAGTGGTTTGAATTTTTGGAAACAGCAGTAAGTCATCCAGACCAAAATCTTGTGAATGAAAGGGACCTTCAACAAATGATGAAATCAATGAAGAACTGTTGGAATGTTTACTTGACATAGAACTGGTCCATCCACACACCCTTTTTTGGAAATTATCAGATGCATAACTAGAGATCCACACAGTTTTCAAGTCGATAATACCAATCTTTGGTCAAAAGCTGAAGTGTCAATTTTAATGTAACAATACTGATTTGTGTGTGTGAGTGTATGTGTGTGTGTGTGTGTGTGTGTGTGTGTGTGTGTGTGCGCGCGCATGTGAGATCTGCTCTGAAAGTCTTCCTTAGCACCCATCTCCCTCAAAGTACCAAAGACTTTTTAGATGTTGGGCCATATGTAATCACACTCACACAAAAGAGATTCCAAACTGATTTACTAATGCATTCATGACCACATTACTGAAAACTAATCTGAAACACTTATAATGTTGCTGGTTGATTCATTGCCTTGCTAGTCAAGACAAAAGACTCAAAATCTAGTTTTATGTAATTGATAAATTGAGAGTCAAACTTGACATTCAGTTACTATAAATCATATATTCCATTAGCTCTCTGCTTCCTTTTGAAAACACACACACATATTTAGGGGTTATTTTTAAAAAAAAAAAATCTCAAAAACAGAAAATAAGTGATAGCAATGATGTGGAGAAATTGGAACTTCTATTCATTTTAGCATGGTACAGCAACTAGAGAAAACAGCATGTGATTTTTTAAGAAATTAAAAACAGGATTGTAATAGATTTAGCAATTCTACCCCTGGGTATTTGCCCAAAATACTTGGCTAATCTGTAGAGACACTTCTGAGTCTTAAAGGGTCTTAAAATGATATTAGTACACAAGTTGACAGCAGTGTTATTCATCACTAAAACCTGATAACAAAGTACACATTAGCAGATGGAAGGATAAATAAAATGTGGCATATATGTACAGCGTAATATTATTCAGTCTTGAAAATGGAGGAAATTCTGACTTGCCAAGTTAATGAACCTTGAGACAATTTGTGAACTAAACCAGCCAGTCATAGACAAATTAGGTAAGGGGGAGCGGGGAGTTATTAGTTCATGGATGCACAGTTTCAACTGTACAAGATGAAGTGTTTTAGAGGTGGCTGGTGTTAATAGTGATAGCACCTTATGAATGTGCCACAGAGCTGTATAGTCACAAACAATTAAAATGGTAAATTTTATATTACAGTAGCTTAGCACAATAAAACACTAGAAATCAAAAAAAGAACCATTAAGCTTAAAGAGCTCAGAGTCAAATGCAGTGCCATACAAGGTAGAAGTAGTTTATGGAGTGAGTCATTCGATGCAGGAAATAACTTTTTAATATTTGGTGTTCTATAAACCAGTGGGACCAGACTTTTGGAATTCATCAGGTAGAATTTTTTTTTTCAACATGTGAATGTGGAGTCAATGAAATCTTGGCAACATTTTATTTTGCTAAATACAGGATTTTTACAAAAATTAGTAATAAGACCTGCCATGTGTTATTATCAGTTTTCCAACAAAGAAAGGACTACTTGACTTCTGGTGGGGTGGAGGGGGAGGGGAATAGTGAAGAACATAAACTCAGAATCAGAGTAATTCCTTTCCAGGAATGGATAATAGATAACCTTGACCTGTGAATATTTTAGCAAGGCGGCAACTCATACCCATGTTCTTTCTCCAGTGATAAAGGGTAGGGCTCTATTTGCCAGGACCCATACTTTTAAGTGAGATTCTGTGGCTGATTCTCACCAGTGGTAAAGCAGAAAGGGTGCCAGCCACCACCAGGCCCTGAGCAGGCATATCCTTGCATCCCCCCTCAGATTTCATATCCAAGAAATCACTACCAATTCTACTGTCATGATGCTTTTACCCTAAATTTTTTTTCAAGAATTTTATAATTTTACATTCAGTTCTCTGATCCATTCTGAGTTTAATTTTTAGATACCATGTTAGATAATGGCTACAGATACTGTTTGAAATTGCTATACATTCTTCTGCTATTCCTTTTTACAAACTCCAACAATACCTTAGATGCAGGAGAAAGCCCCCCGACCTCAAGATAAACCCTTCATTAAATTTTTTTTCATTGGTAAGAATAATCAAGTTTCTCTAGCACTCTTCACTCAAAACAACATACTTCCCCAGAGCTATTGAACCACTATCAGGAAAGTGGTTCCCATTAGAATTTTACACCAAATGTCCCAATTTCATCAAAACTGTATTTGCAAAATCTTTCCTGAATAAATAGAACTGCTTCACAAAGCAACCGCTACTGCTGAAAACTTTTGTTGTGCTAAAAGTTTGGCTAAACATGTCCTTTGAATTGAACTTCTCATATCACCATCCATCTATATTCAGTGAGTGCCCAGTTTAGTTTCTAACCCCAGAAGTGCTGCCCTGAGTCCTTTCAAAGATGAAGCTCCACAGCAGATCTCAGCACATAGTAGGTATTCATCACATGCAGAAGGAATATGTCCTCCATCTGGTCTTAGTAGGCTGACTGCTACTTTCCTCTCTGTTGTCCTTTTTTTTTTTTTTTGTCTTCCCCACCATATACAAAAGTCTTAAGTACACTGCCACTCAATCTCTTACTCTCATTCTTTCACTGATTTAAAGACTTGTCAAGTCAAATTGGATAGGGTGGACATCTGTAAGGCTTCTTTTCAATTCTCAAAGATCATTGATTTGTCTCTGTATTAGAAAACAAGATGCTCATTTGTTTCTACTCCCAAAACACAGAAAAAAATAGTTATCATGTTTTATGAGTTTTCCATGTTGCAGAAAAAAATGTTGGATGATGTTATCTCATTCAACACTGCAAATTTGTGAGGGGGTGTTTTCACCCCTGATTTTATAGATGAAGAATCCACGGTTCGGTAGAACACTCCTCAATAACTTAAAGCATAATATGACTTACATAATTGGCTGTAAATATCCCACAGGCACACATTATATACTGCAGGATGTCTGAGGGAATTGATGAATGTGAGTTTGGGCCTTTGCCCTGCCACTCACTTCAGGGGGATTTGGGGAAAAGTTGTTCCTACTCTTCCAGGGTGTTAGGAAGGTGCTACCATGAGTTGTCAGCCTCTCCTCTGTCTAGGATACTCTGGGAAGGACAAGTTTACAAACTCTCCAGAGTCTCAATGCCTGTAAGAGTTCTCTTGCTTGGATTTGGAATTTGGTTGACACTGCATGAGAAACTTGAGTTCTTGTGAGAGGACATGAACTTCTCATACTTCCTGTAATACTTCTCCAGAATGGCTCTCCTGGGCCCACCTCAAACAAAACACATTGGCAAGAAGGTTCTATGGATCCTCAGTTTTAAATTTCAGTGGTTTAGCAGCTTCACCTGTTCACTGACCTCTTTGCTGGTAGTTATCCTGTGTTATGGGTATATCCCAGGCAGCATTCGCAGTGCTATATTGCCAAGAAGTGTTTGCCAAGGTGATCCAATCAAAGTTAGTGATTATTTACCAAAAGAAGTGTTGAATAGGTTTGTAGAAAGATAAGCAAAGACCTCTTGGAAGTTGGCAATGCTCAGAAAGGTCTCTGCAGACTACTCTTGTAGATGCTTGGTTGTAAATATTTAAAAGTCCCAGCACATAGAATGCCGAGTTCGTCTATCAGTTCTGCCAATAAAACTACTTAGTTTTCCACTTGTGGTACACATATCCTAATTTATACATACCCCCAAAAATGCCTTATACAGTGATATGGGTACTTCCCAAGGAGACTAAATGAGTCAGCTGAAAGCAGAGTGATATTTTTATTTGCAATTTGTTCTCAGTCCTTGACCTCAAAGTCACCGCTTTCTTGAGAAGTGAGGCCTCTTCCAGGGGTGGGGGCAGGGTGAGGTGCTAAGCATTGGGGTCACCCTCTGACCGGTTCCATGAGATCTGTGAAGAAGGGGAAACTGTTTTTCAGGAAGCTGTTCTCACATTTTCTGTGTGCTGACTGCTAGCTCCCTGGACATGGACTTAGAAGATGTGAGACACTGACACCAGCCATTACTTTCTGACACTGAACCTGCTGTTTAGAAGGAAGCAGAGAAAAAGGAGAAATAACTGATCCTTGTTGGTGAATGAGGGGATGGACTCAGCAGTGAGTTTAGAACTTAGACCTAAAAATCAACAACCCAAATGCCCCAAACTGATGAACGGCTGGAAAAAAATGTGGTCTATATACATGATGGAATACTATGCATCAATCAAGGAGGACAAACATATGTCATTTGCAGCAACACGGTTGTAGCTAGAGGGACTCATATTAGCAGAAATAAGCCAGAGAGAAAAAGAGAAATATAGGATGGTCTCACTTATATGAAGGATATAGGGAAAAACAGGCGGCCAGTTAGCTCATTTGTTTAGAGCGTGGTAATGATATAGGGAAAAACAAACAAATAATGAGTAAGAAAAATTAGAAACAACCAACAGAACTAAACAATAGAGCGAGAGAGGAGGAGGGGGAAGAAAGCAGGGGAGGCAGAGGGTACAAAAGAATAAGACGGTTAACAGGTGTTAAGGAAATGGGAAACCCCAGGGTACACAATAATGTAACACACACACAATTAAAAAAATAAAGTATCTAATTAAAATAGTAAAAAAATGTACTTAGACGTAAAAATCATCTGAAGTTTGGTTAAAATGGTGGATGTTTGGCTCTCAGCTCTTGGGACTTTGGCTCATTCATTCCAATTCCCCTGCAGATGGCTCCTGACTAGCTCCTAGGGTTGCCTGGTGGTCATTTACTCCACCCAGCTGATACACCCCTAGGTTTTACATTACACCGAGACTCTTTGTCCCAAGCTGGAGCCATATGACCCCATCTTCATCAATCCCTCAGCCAGTCATCATCTCCTTGCTATTTGATAAAATTGGCCTTTGGGTTCCTGTCTTGACCCCAAAGAGTCCTCAGTAAGCCAGAGTACCTGTCTCTGCTTGTCTGTAGTCAGTGCCCCCAAAGCAAGGCAAAGTGAAACAAAAGAAGGTGATTTCCAGCTGGGTCAAAAGACTGCTAGACTCATCTTTCTCCCCCTTCAGCCTGTCACCTAAAACCTATAGCGCCTCCAATTGGCACTGCTATCAATGGGAACCAGCACCTTCAGACACCCAGGCTCCTCTGCTTAATCGCAGGTAAGGGAGCTGTTAGAAGGGAGCTGTTAGAAGGGAGCTGTTAGAAGGGAGCTGTTAGAGGATTTGCCCTAGGTCACAGGGCAATAGTTGAGATGTGAAGTCAGGCTGGCGTCAGCCCTTACATTTATAATCCTGGTGTTCTACAACACACTGCTTAAAGAGGAAACCAGGTTATAAGTGCAAGATAAATTAACAGAGCCATGTCGGTAAGATCCACATAGAGTTCAAGGGCAAGTCTCCCTTTATACTGCTCTAGTCATTTTGTTCTTTTGCCAGTTTATGGGCAGAAAGGAGGAAAAAGCCACATGCTATTTTGACTAAAGCTCTGATTACATCAAAGAGGGGGTTTTAAACTCAAATTGTGGGATTATTTGGCTTCTCCTATCAAGTCCTTCTTTCTCTTAGCTCTCAAGAAGAGGCAGGCAGGGGTGGGGCTGGGGGCAGGGGAGGAGAGCAACCTGAGGTTCTACTTGGAACTCTGCCTCTGGTGTTGGGCCAAGTTAACCGTTGATGTTGAATGGGCTAAATGTGTGTTGGACTTCCATCCTCCGAGCACCATTTCTCCATCGCTCACTGGGAGGGGCCTGTTTAAGGTGACTGACAAGGCTGCTTTCTAGGCCTTGTGGGCGCCACCCCAAATCTACAAGCAGCTGAGCATCTGAGGTCGACAGCGTATGTCTTACTTGACTGAATTTCTCTCAAAGGGTATTGTTATGTGACTTCATACAACCATGCCCATGAGTGAGGAGAATGTTGGTGTCCCTGTAACTCCTCTCAATGTCAAGGGCAGGATTCTGCCAGTGACAGGTGCTTAGTGGCTGTGCCTGCAACCAGAGTCATCAGGGACTGCAGCCCACATCTGAGTGACATAAGATGGTCCGTCCTATAAATCTCTCCCCTCATCCAGGAATCCACCCCAGAGTGCAGGGAGCTGAGGTATTCAACAGGCAGATCTGACTGATCCTGTGACTGCCGTCTGGCAGTGACTAGACAAGGAGACACTCTCTCCTGACTCTCAGAGGACTGAGCCTGCTCTTCCTGGTCCCTGTAGACAATGACGGGAGACAAAATCTCAGTCATTTCCCTTCTTGCTTGGGTTGTCTGGGGTGTCTCATGGTTTCTTTGACAAAACAAACGTTGCTCATTGTCTTAAAAGTGTTCTCCTATCTTTGACCAAAATTTGCTTTCAACAACAATGGTTAATCAATGTCATCTCTTCCCCAGTGTCCACATTGAAACCAGGAGCAAAGCAGGGCACAAAACCAGCAAGGAGAGAAGCCAATCGAAATTGATCACTGGGTTCTTCCACCCACATGCACAGCTGCAAGATTAAAAATCAACAACAATAAGAATTACTTACAAACAAGGGGCAAGAACTAAGGCCATGAGTGTCCAGATATCTTACCCCAGTTACTGTCCAGTCTGAGTCCTAAAACACCTCCAAGATGGCGTCTTCTTACCATGGCAGACCTAAACAAGCATGTGTCTCAGATACATCTTCACATCACTCCAAATATGAAGCAGACATTTCACACAAAATCCACTTTCCAGCAGGTTCAACCCCTCCTTCTCTGGGAGGCATGAAGAGTCCAAGTTTTCCAGCATGTACAGATTTCAGGTTCTCCAGCAAGCTCTCCCCTCTTTTTCAGAGCTCCAAATTCCAGTTTCCAAATCAAAAGCCACACTTGCATTTCCTGTAACTTTTCTTCTTCCCCAGGGTGACCAAATCCCAGGGTGCCAACCTTCCAGGCTTTCCTTGCTTGTCCTCAAGATGTGTATCATTCGGGCAATCTCTCCTAGTTGGTGTCCCTTCTCAGATGTGCTACTTGTCAGCCCCTCCATTATAATACCTCCCACCCCCCTGGGGATCGGGAGACAGGTTTTATATTGGATTCTCAAAACTGTTGAATGAATGGTGTCTCCATAGCCTTGTTTGGTGATGAATATGTGAGGGTAAATGAACTCCTGGTGCCATACAGGGAAAATTTCTGTCAGATCTTTCATTTTCCTGAGTGAATGACATTTCTCTGGGCCTTGGAAAAGCCAAACATCCACCTTGCTACAATTTTTTGGAGGCTGTGCTGCCTGGAGGTTGTGCTGCCTAGAGGGTTCTTCCAAAACAGTTTTAGAATTCTGGACAGGTCCTGTCCTGGGAAGGCCCATGAATATGGCTTAATTTAAGGCCCACTCCCCATCAAGATGGGTGAATTTCGGTGTAAATATTTAAAAGGACAACCAATAAGAGAGGTTGGGTCTCAACTTCTCACAAACTGCTGCACTACCCCCAAGGAACACGAAATATTGACATTGATTCTAGAATAAGGCTTCTGAAGGAGAAGGGACTATGAAGACAGTGCCAAAGGCCAAGTCTCTATAAACCCCAGCAATCTGTTTACTTCAAAGGAAAGAAGTTCCTGCTTCTGTGCATTCCTTCTGATAATGTTCAGGTAAGATTCATTTCAACACATGCCACTATAAATATGCACGTTTTCTGCGTTACCCACTGCTTTGTCCCATGTGTACCAGTTATTTGTTGGCTTTTGTAGGGTAAATGAGTTCATCGGGGCTTTTTCCTTCATTAGCCTCTATGTCTAGCACCTGTGGTATTGTACGCTCCTCATGATTGCACACACCTGGCTCAATGAGCTTGCTCATGCATAAATGAGCACACCTGGGTCTTGGGGGGCGGGGACTGACGTGCCCTATGGGGAGGAGGAGGAGGAGGAGCATGTGAAGAGAATGCAAAGGAGATTTAGAGCTGGAGAGAATAATTCAAGTGACTTTCTTTGCTGCCTGTTTTTCCCCCATTCATTCTTAAAAGTTCTATGAAGATATTTCCAAGGGCTCCAATCTTCTTAAGCTGCTACAATCAACAACGAATCTACCCATGTTGGGACTGTTGTAAAACAGCTTGTTATGACACATCTTCACAAAGAGTTGTCTTAATCCATTTGGGCTGTTACAAAAAGAAAAAGAAAAATACCATTGACTAGGTGGCTTAGCGACAGTAGAAATGTATTTCTTGGAAAGTTCTTGTAGTTCTTGGAAAGTCCCAGATTGACTGGCATCAGGCTTAGGGTTTGGCCAACTACGTGCTTTTTGTTCACAGACATGGTGTTTCTGCTGTCTTCTTCCATGCTGGGGAGACCATTCAAGATGCCCTCCAGCATCTTGCTTTACAAGGGTGCTAATCCTATTCAGGAAGACTCCATCCTCATGAATTAATTGTCCCCCAAATTCTGACTTCATCACATTGGATACTAGGAGTTAACTTGTGAATCTGCCGAAACACAAACCTTTTTTAGTCTCTAGCAAGTCTTTTAATTCCACAAACTAATCCTGTTCCTGTGAGAGAGAATACTTATCTTTCTCATCAAAGCGGATCACTTGATGAATTCACCTTAGAGCGTAGTTGTGTCTGATTCAGAGCTCTCCTGATCTCCAGAAATCAGAAACTCCTTTTAATTTTCTCTTTTATCTCTCTTCATAATCCAGATCCACAGACATACCTACAAACCCAAATAATTTAAACATACACTTGTTTTGTTTTTTTTTTTTTTTTGTCACACTGCTTAACTGAACGGTTGAGCACAGAACCTCTTATTTCCTGCTTTTTACGGACTATGAAATGGTGTTTAGTGATGAACTGTTTATACATTTCTCCAAAACAAGCTGACAAAAAATTGAATAAAGCTGGTTCACTGTTTGCAGCATAGGTTCTGGGAAATTCCATTACGTTGTCAATTAGGATTCCAAAATGGATAAACAGTGACCACAAATCTCAATGGTGACATTATATAGGAGGACAAACATTGTATTTGTACTCAAGAGAATAAATTTTCTCTTAACTTTGTCAGTTGTGTGTCCTGAGGAAATCACACAGTCTTTCTGAGCCAGGACCCTTACCTGTGGGCTGAATGGTCTCTCACTCTACGATCCTGCCCTTTCTTTCATTGCATATTCATAAAGCTCACTTATTTGAATGGGACAGCTTTATCTTTTTGCCTTTCCAATGTTTTAAGAGGGTAAAATTCATTTTCTGAAAGCTGTTTACCTCCACAATTTACCAAATATACAATTTTTACTTAAAATGTCAATTTTCCCCAAGCAGGGCTGAAAACACATTGTTGTCATTTGGCATTGTTTCCTTCTACTTGACGTTAATGTGGAGGGGTCAAGTTTAGCATAACTGATGGAGTGACAACTTCTAAAACACCGAAGAATGAAGGGAGGGTGAGTTTATGTTGGGTCTGCTTTTATACTAGCTTTTTTCTCTGGAAGGAGCCCTTTTCCCATGGCAACCTCACCAGCAGTAAAGAGTAGAGATGCCTCATCCCATATTCAGATACATTGAGTAAAGAGATGCCTCATCCCATATTCAGATGCATTCTGAATGCATTCAGAATGCATCTGAATATGGGATGAGGTATCTCTTCAAATATTCAGATAGATTCAGATACATGAATCTATCTGAATATAGAGACGAGTGTTTGAAGGCTCTCACATCTTCTGTTCCAGATCATCACTAAGTTCAGCTAACGATACATTAAAAGAGAGATCTTCACTGATGCCCCTGATTTCCTAGCCCCCTCCACTCACTGGGATCTCTGCCTGCCAGCCTGGGGTTCTGACAGAGGAGCTGGCTCAGCAGGTAGAACGAGTTGGGTAACAGTTGGCCCACGTTAAGGAGTTATTGATCACATTGATCTCCCCAGAGTTATTGACCACATTGATAAGGAGTTATTGATCTCCCCAGCGCTATTTTGGTTTTGTCTCCCCTAGAGGAATGATGTCTGAAGGAAGGGATTTGGGGACAGGAGGTGAGGTTCAGACAGTCAAGTGCCTTGGACCACAGCTCATGGATTCAGGTACATGTGGAGGTTCTTCAGAAGGATCACTGGAAGCCAGTAAAGCCTCATTCAAAATGTATGAAACTTGAGAGCTCAACTTGAAAAGGCTCCTCCCTGCCTGTCCTTGTCCTCTGCAATGGTGTCAAGACCCCTTCTTGGGGGCGTGCAGACTCAATGTGAAAATCAGCAGTGTCACTTCAAATGTCACTTCCAAGGGACTTTCCTACCTACACCCTGCTTTCCTTCACACTCAGCCATTCACAATTGCAGACGTTCTGCACATCTTCGGCTTCTCCATCATCAGGATGCCTTGCCTCTGGATGAGCCTGAGGAGCCAGGACAAGCCATGACTGCTAATGCATCACCTTCTCACACTGGCCTGATGATTCCCTTCCTTGGCTTTGGCTTTTTATCACTCCTGATTGGCATTTTATCCAAATAATTTCTTTCTATCTTCCCTTCTTTACTTGATTCTCAACTCCTTAAGATCAGGAACAAGATGATATTTTTCATTGATTTCCAGTGCTTAATATGATCCTTGCATAGGTGAGGCTAAATGTATATGTCAACTTATCCAGGCTGTGGTTCCCATTTATTCCATCAAAACCAATCTAGATGTTGCAGTGAAGGTATTTTTGGATGAGATTAGAACTCCCTAGAAGAGGAATCCAGACTTCCTTTGGATTCAAGTTGGAACACCAGTTCTTGGAACTTACAAGAACTTGCCAATGAGTCCTGCAAAATTTAGACTTGCCAGCTCCCATAATCATGTAAGCAATCCTCTAAAATACACCCCTGTGTCTCTATCTGTCTGTCTGTCTGTGTGCCTATCTTTCTATCATCTACATTATTAGTACTGTTTCTCTGGGGAACTCTAAATAAAAAACTGCTTGTTTACTAAGATAACTCTTGGACCTCAGATTAAGGAATATGGCAAGTGGAACCAAAGACTGGAGAGGAAAGAAAATGCTGGAAACATATGGGTAGGTAGACAGAGATTGAATGACCAGGAAAGAAACTGCAGGCCACTATTTTTAAAAATAATGATTTCTACATTGAATATGCACCTGGGTACCATATGTGCCTAGAAATATTTTAATGCAATTGGATATCCTTAAATTGTAGAGAATCCCATGTAAACATCAAACTTTAAGGTAGAATGGGATTAAGATATAGAAAAAGGATTTGGACCAACATAAAGCACATATACTAAAGTGTATTTATATTTTATAGGGGATTTTCTGGAATCTTTAGAATCTTTTGGGACTGGATTACATCCCTGGGATTCCTAAACCCTCAGGAGCCTTCAAATGATTTTTAGTATTTTTAACAGTCACACTGAAGCCTACCCCTGCCTTCTAAGCTTGCACAGGTTTGTTAAAATGTCAACTTTTGTTTGCTTTAGGCTAGATTCTATTAACCCTGTGTGATAACACTGGTTATCCTTTACTGCTAATATCTCTACTTGGCAACTGTGTGTCTCTTGAAATTAATTTTTAAAAATGGAAACATGCTTACCTGGTTAAACATGCTTACCTGGTTTGCATATCGAAGATTCTGATATCAGAATCTTTGGAAACAAAGGGAACCCAAGAGAGGGGTAAAGAGGGCAGTGATGTAGTGAAAAGAAGAGGTCTCTCTATTGGATGATTCCCAAGCACCTTCAAGGCCCAGGAGCTCAGTAGCTCCTCGACCACTAGGCTGATGGTAAGCAAATGATAAGTTCTTTGGCGCGTCTGACCTTTCACTCAAGTTCAGATACTGGTGGCACAGAGGGATGATTCACCCCAGCAAGCCAGACATCCAGGTGCCAGGCAATGTGCTAGAACCTGGAACGTGCAGGTTTTTGTTGTCTCCTTCATACACATGAGGACACTGATGCTTCCATCATTTAAAGAACTTGTCCTTGGTGCTGCTAACTGCTTTTTGCCTGCCTCCATGGGGTTAAGAGTGTGCATGTTGGGGGATCACAAAGCTAGAAGCAACATAGGAAAAAATTGAGATGACTCTGGGTATGGTGATGCCTTTTTAGACACAACATTGAAGTCACAGTTCATGGAAAAGATACTTGGTAAGCTGGAATCCAGAAAATTAAAAAGTTCTGCTCCTAGAAAGACAATGTCAAGTGAACTAGAAAACATATTATAGTATGTGAGAAAATATTCACAAAGGCACATCTGATAAAACTGTTACACAAAATATCCAAAGGATTTTTTAAAGTCAACAAGAATAAAACAACCAACCTACCTGAAAAATGGGCCAGTTTTTAACAGACAACTCACCAAAGATAAACAAATGACAAATATATGAAAAGATATTCCATAGCATATGTCATAAGGGAAATGCAAATTAAAATGAGATACCACTGCCTTTCACTAGATTGGCCCAGATCTGGAGCAGTAATTATTACAAATGCTGGTAATAATTTAGAGTAACAGGAACACCAGGCATGGCTGGTGGAATTACAAAATGGTACATACTCTTATCATATGATTCTGCAATTTTACTCCTGGATATTTACCTCAAGAAGTTGAAAACTTATGTGCACACAAAAATCTGCACCTGCATGTTTAGCAGCTTTATTACTAATTGCCGAAACATAGAGGCACACAAGATGTCCTTCAGTAGGTGAATGAACGAAGCGCAGTGCACCCCAACAATGGAATATTATGCAGCACTTAAAAAGGAGAGTTATCCAGTTGTGAGAAGATATGGTGGAATCTTTCATGCCTTCCACTAAATGAGAGACAGCAATCTGGAAAGACCATGTCTTCATGGCTCCAGCTCTATGACAGTCTCTGGAAGAGGCACTACTAAAGAGAGAGTACAGTGGTCAATGGTTGCCAGGGGCAGGACCAGGAAGGATAGGAGGACACAGGGTATTTAGAGCAGCGAAAAGATGGCAAGATGTCATTGTAATATGTCCAAATTCATAGCATGTATAACCCCAAGGATGAACCTGAAGATAAACTACAGTCTTATGGTGGCTGGAAGGTCAAAATAGGTTCATCCTTGGTAACAAATGCACCATAAATTGTTACAACTCTGTTAATGCCCCAGTAAACTCACATACTAGCTTTAAAATCAACCCTCTTTAAGCCAATGTATGAACCCTTTGAGTTAAGGAGATATCATTCCCAGTGAAGTTGTTAATGGGGGAGACTGTCTCTGTTTGGGGGGGGTGTGGGGGTGAGGGGGGCAGAAAAGCTCTGGACCTTCCTTTCAATTCCTGCTCTCCTTTTAAAAGCAAAACAAGCTAGAGAGTTGGATGGAGAGATGTCCTAGGGCCAGGACCCCTGTCCTTGATACAAGCCTCTCTTGTTAGGTTCCCTCCCAGCAGAGGCTGAGATTTTGGGTGCTCCCCGCTCGTGCCTGGGGCTGCCAGTCACGTCTCCCCACTGCCTTTCAGTTCAGACCCAGCCCTGCCTCCCTGTGAAATACTGTGTGGGCACCTCCCACCTTTGATGCCTGCAGGAGCAGCTGGCAATCCTTTCCGCCAGGTGTGCTTTGTCTGCTCACGCCTGGTCAGTGAGGAAGGGAATACAGCATGATGGGGCTCCCTGTGTTTGGGGAGCAGAGAAAACCCAGGGCCAGGCAGGTGGGCTCCAAGGGTTCTTTCCAAACAGGCTGGCACCTTTCTTTCCCACTCTCTTAGCTCTTTGCATGGAACAGAGAGAGCTGTACCCCTTTCTTGTCAGAGCCAAGATGTGTCTGTCAATCTCCCGGTGCCTCAGTTTACCCAATGTTGTAAGGAAACCCTGCTCTGTGGGAAGCATGTCATTGACAGAGTGGGAAGGGAGAAGGCAGGGGAAGCAGGCTAGCCATGAAGGATGTCCTTTTCCTTATTTGAATCCATAACCAGAATGGAAACAGCTGCCTCATTCTAAACTCAAGGACAGAGGAAAACCCGCGAGACAACGCCGGGCTGAGCAGACACAACTGCCGCTTGCTATCTTTGTTCCTTCACAAACAGCATTTGCTAGGAGCTGCGCCTCAAGGCCAGGCCTCTCCAGCCCTCCCAGGCCACAGATGGAAATGATTTGGGCACATCCGGTGTAGCCTGAATGCGATCCTTAGGGTAAGAGCAGAAAAAGAGAAGGCTAAGGCGGCCTGCCGATTCCCCAAGAAGCTGTGCACACTGCAAGCTGGAGACTAAAGGCTCGCCCTTCTGAGCGGCCTTCCTCACTCTGGGTTTGTAAGACACAACATGTTTTTTCCCCTAATCCTTTCCAAAAATGCATTCCATAAATTGTTAGCATCCCTGCCAGTGGCCCCAGTAAACTCACATACCAGCTTTAAAGTCAACCCCCTTCCAGCCAATGCATCAGCCCTTTGAGTTAAGGGGATATCATTTCCAGACTCTATAGCTGCCAGCATCTTTTTAAAGTTGCAAATGATTGTGTTTCTTTGTTGCTATTAATTTTTAGGGACAAAGGGATACAATGAAGCCAGCATGTACCCAGTAGCTGGCCTCAAGTCGCCTACAAGCCCTGGGCTCCCCCAACACCCATCTCCTCTGTTCTGCATGGCCTCTCTCCTAAGGGCTCAAAACTCACAACATTCACATATACGTTACTGTGCCGTTGCTGTTATTACTGGTTTTATAACAGGAAAGTGGTGAAGTGGGCCCCGGTGCTCGGCTGCCTGGGTTTGGAGTCTGGCTGTACCATGTACAGTCACAACAGCTGTGTGGCCTTGAGCAACTTGCTCAACTGCTCTGTGCTGTGGTTTTCTTAGTGAGAATGACTACATCATGGAAACAATCGTGGTATCTGCACACTAGTAAATATAAAGTAGTTAAATAAGGTTTGCACAAAATAAATTTTACACAAGTGCTAGCTGCTCACTCTTTACAATAGCCAGGATATGAAAACAACCCAAATGCCCCCAAAACAGATGAATGGGTCAGAAAGTTGTGGTATATGCACATGGTGGAATATTATTCAGCAATAAAAAAGATAAATTTGTAATAGAAGGAATTATGCTAACAGAAATAAACCAGAAAGGAAAAGAGAAATGCTGGGTGATCTCAACTATACGAAGGATATAGGGCTAATGAACAAACAGAAGTACAAGAAAAGAGTTAAAACTAACAAACTGACAGCACAGCTAAAGCATAAAGTAAGAGAGAGGGAAGCTGGGGAGGGATGGACCTGGGAGATTGGGATGGCAGTTCATGGGTGACAGGGCCGTGGGAGAGCCTTGGGGTATACAACAGTGTGCAAAGGTTTTGTTTTTGTTTTTGTTTTTGTTTTTAGACTTGTCTTGCTATGTTGCTTGGGGTAGTCCTGACCCCATGGACTCAAGTGATCCCCAGCCTCAGCCTCCCAGGTAGCTGGGATTGCAAGCACCCGCCACCACACCTGGTTGCTTTTTTCGAGACTGGGTCTCACTATGTTGCCCAGGGTAGCCTCAAACCCGTGAACTCACATAATCTCAGGCCTCTTGCCTCCCAGCACTTGGATTACAGGTGTGAGCTCCCACACCCATCCAATTTTAAGAAGTTTATTTATTTATTTATTTATTTATTTATTTATTTATTTATTTATGCATGCATGCATGCATGTATGTATGTATGTATGTATGTATGTATGTATGTGTGTATGTATGTATTTATTTATTTATTTATTTTTGAGAGTAGGTCTCACTATTTTTGCCCGTGGAACCGCAGGCTCTCGTTGCCGGGGGTACCACAGACTCAAGCCATCCCCAGCCTCAGCTTCCCAGGTAGCTGGGGATTACAGGCATGTGCCACCACGCCCAGCTAAGGCCTGCCATCTGTGGCCTTTGGGTCACCAAGGCTGATGTGGCAGTCAGTGCCCTCTGGTCAGAGGGGCACTGCTAGAGCTGCCTGGTTTCGGTTTCCTGGGATCCTAAGCCCAGACTGGTGGGTCCAGGGTGACTGGCACTGCTGTCAGAGGCTGTCATTCCCGCTGTAGGTCCCACTGCACGTGACTTGGGGCCGGGGGTCCCCACACTTAAACCTCTCCTCCCTCAGAACAGCTTTGTTCCAATAGTTTTCTCTCCCCCACCTCAATGTTTCAGGGTCTGCCTGACTCTCCCGTGCATGGCATGTGGCCATTTTCATTGTTTTAAATTTTTGGTCCCTTTTTCTTCCCTCCTGGGCTTTATTTAATATCTCTACCCAAGGCCACATGCTGAGTTAGCATCAGATTCGAGGCAAAACCATGGATCTTCTCTGTTTTCTCTTTATCTGGTGGGAGTGGGGTGCAGACAGATGGCCCCTGCACCCCAGTCATGGGCTATGTCATTCTAAGTGTAGAAATCATCATGGAAACGCAGCATTTCCCATCAGGGCCAGTAGGATGGCGGAGACGGAAGAGGGCAAGGGGTAGCCTAGTCCAGCAAGAAGGTGCTCAATGGGATTCTGTGATTCTTTTATTTATTTATTTATTTATTTATTTATTTATTTATTTATTTGTTTGTTTGTTTATTTATTTATTTATTTATTTATTTATTTATTTAGAGACTAGGTCTCACTATGTTGCCTAGGGTAGTCCTGAAACCTCGGACTTGAATGATCCCTAGTCTCAGCCTCCCAAGGCTGGGATTACAGGTGCCCACCACCACGCCCAGCTATTTTTTGAAACTAGGTCTCACGATGTTGCCCGGGGTAGTCCTGAACCCTCAGACTTGAATGATCCCTAGTCTCAGCCTCCCAAGGCTGGGATTACAGGTGCCCACCACCACGCCCAGCTATTTTTTGAAACTAGGTCTCGCGATGTTGCCTGGGGTAGTCTCGAACCCGGGGACTCAAGCGATTTCTAGCCTTAGCCTCCCAAAGCTGGGATTAAAGGCACATGTCACCACGCCCAACCCTGTGGTTGTTAATAAGTGGAATTATTGATAAAATTTCCTAGAACCTGTAGACCTTCTGGCAGCCCAAGCAGCCAAGAAAGAGCTTATCTACTTTTGAGGAGGGACCCCCTACCCCAAGGCCCACTGAGAGCTACGTTTTCTGGCCCCCAGATATGACATGAGCAGAACAAGCCTGGGGGAGGGGGGATGTCTCGCTATGATGGGTTCATAATTATGTTTTACGGGCCATATGGCAGCGGGTGACATTTCATGGGTAATATGGCAGTGGGAGAACGTGAGGTGAACAGTGATGTAAGAAAAAAATACACACAGTAAATACTAAAAAAATTAAAAGGGAAAGTCAATGGGATGACCGGATTCAGCAGCTGGTCCTCCACAAAGAGGACTTTTAGATCTGCACCGAAGGAGACTTGAGTCCTCTGAGCCAGGGCTGTTCCAGTGAGTCAGGGTCTGGTGAGGTGCCTCCAAGGCTGGGGGCCCTGGCCCTCCTCTGTGGTCATCTACGCAGCTCTGCTTTGAATGAAAGAGCCCTGCCTGAGCCAGGAAACCTAGACCAGAATCCAGCTAGAGGCAATCAGAGACGAGCCACAGGCCTGAGTGTCATCCAGCAACACAGTGGCGGAGCCTGGGATAAAGCTCCAATATCAACACCCTTGGTGTGCAGCCCTACCACGCTAGGCCACTGACCCACACATACATATTCCACATAATGGTGATCTAGAATGTTCGAATAGTGCATTTATAAAGCATTAACAGTAACAAAAGTCACCAAAACCTCCCCAAAGCACACGCACAGGATTATCTGCCACCAGCAGCTTCCTCCCACCTCCCACTGAAGTGCCAGCACACTCAGCTTCTCTCTCCTCCACCCCAACTGATATGAAGCCAATCCCGCCTGTAGTCAGTCAGGCAGTGCCTTGGTTCACCAGGTGTTTCCTCAACAGCCATCCCTTCCCCCTCAACTCCCCCCTCCTCTGTCCCCACAGGGAGGATCCGCCCTAATCCTGTGAGCTGGAGCTCCTTCTCCTGGCCCTCCACTAACTGTGAATGAGGAACTCCAGAACCCTCCTTCCCTTGGTAGTATTTTCTTTTGAAATTGTATTTCTGAATGATTTCATAAAGATTTTTGTCGCTCATGAAAGGAAACTCAAACTCCCGTGACAGGGAAAAAAGGAAGACTCTTCTCACTGGTTGGTGATGACCTTGTGATCTTATTAGCTATTCATTTCACGCGCCCCTAGTGTCGCCAAGAGAAAATTCTGTTTTGATTGCAAGCTCAAAAACGCCAACCAAATCATGACTTCTGCGACTACGGGTCTCTGTGCAGGACTTGGGATATCCCGGTGGAATGTTTCAGTCTCAGGGGACCTCAAAAGCATTGGTATGTATTTTGCTAGAATTCTGCCTGGTAGGAGATGCACTGATAGTAAAGACACCTTCTTCCTCCACCCTTTCACCTAGTCTACCCCAAACCTTAACTTTCCTTTGTCTCTGCCAACTCTGCTGTGCTCTCAAGAGTTCCAAGAAACGAGGAATCGGTATTCTCTTTACCCCCTGCTTCATAAGGGGAAGGAAGGCTGTGACTGGAGGGAGCAGGGATCCTGAGCTCAGGGCTCCTGGGGGAGAAGCCAGCCCTGTCCCTTCCGCTCAACACCCCTGCCTGGACAACCTCTCTTTGGCCCAGCTCTACCACCTGGCCCTATCCTTTATCCTCCTCCTATAGGCCTGCTTTCACAGGACTCTCTCCTCCCCCTGCCTCAGGCTCCTACTTGCTTTCCCTCTATCATCTGGCATTCTTTTTTCATGCTGTTTTGTTTTGTATTTAGCCATAACTCCTCATTTTCTTCTTTGTCTGGAATCAAGGATCATGCCTACACTGTGTGTTCTTGCTGGTCATAAATCGGACAGCAACTCTTGCTGTTGGGTGCGTGATTGTTCACTGGCCATACAGATGAGTAATTGCCAATTGTTTGCTGTATGGGAAATCATTCCCCCTTCTCTCCAGACTCACTGGCCTTTCATTGCAACCAGAAACTGCAAGCCTTACACTGCCTACGTGGGAATGGAAGTTCCTGGCTTTTCGCATCAGGGTCTGGCCATAGGAAGATGGGAAGAGGGTGGAAATCCTAGATCGTTAGATGTCAGAGCCCACATTATGGTTCATGGGCCAGATAAAGAGTGAGTCCAGCTCTTGTAAGCGGTATTCTGTGTCTCACTTCTCAAATGTATCAAGCGGCATTAGGAAGACAAGAGATGTATATTTAATAACAAGTTGCCTTCCAAGTCTGTTTTGAAAAACTTATGTTTCACATAATGAGTGGGGTTGCGGGACGTGCCGGCAAGAGCACACCCACCCAAGGGAGCGGAGGGATCAATCCCAATGGAAAATGTGTGCCTTTCTGCGGTCGGAGTCATTTGGTCAAGAAATGATGAAATTACAAATTTCTGAAAAGGGTGTGTGCTTTAGAGTTCCTGAGGTCCAGGTCTCAGCATGATCCTCAGGCATGGCCAGCACTTAACTCTGATGCAAAATAAAGAGAGAACAGTGGTCATGACCAGCATTCCTTCCCACCACAGCAGTGCCTCCCTGGTCCAGCACTGCCCACTCATCTCTCCATCTCCTGAACTCCCAGTCCAGCTCCGTCAGCAGGCTCGCACACCCTTTCTTCCCTGGGAGATAATTTGTCCTTCACTCCCTATGGAAATGTAGGAAAGTGCATTGCAGCTGAGGGCTGGGGGAGTTGGAACTGCCTGATCCGGGACAGAGAACTCTTGTGCAGGCAGCAACAGGGCATGGAGCTGAGAGCCTGGCCCTGGAAGGGCAGAAGGAATTTCTCCCCAAATAGTTCTGCTGCTCTGGCCCACACCCCAGCTGTGGCTTCCAGTCCTTTCTATAACTAGATGCAGCCTTCGGCTAACATGTAGGAAGAGAGAGAAGTGAACCTAGAAGAACCAAGCACTTGAGACCTATCTGTATGTACTTTCTGGCCCCATAAACCCTGTAGGTCATTTATTCAGTCATCAAACAATTATTGAGAGTCAACGGAGCTGCAGTGGCATAGAGGCACATGCTATCTGACGCTGGCTACCAAAAGTTTCTTCCTCCCCCTTCTCTGTCACATGAGATCCTAATGCCTGCTGCTTTGTCACCTGCTTCCCCCGAAGTGGTTGGTGAGGCTTCCAAGCACCTCCAGTGGGTAGGTGGGGGTGGGTGGGGTGGCAGCAGCATCATCACCTGGAACTAGAATTTCAAATCTCTGGCTCTACTTCTGAGTTGTGGATCACTGGATCCCTCTGGCATTAGGCCCAGAATTCTCTTTTATCATGCTCTCCAGGTGATTTTTTTTTTCCACCGTGGTTAAAAAAAAAACAAAACCAAAACCAAAACCTGAGTGCACCACCCTTATCATTTTTCAGTGCACAGTTCAGTGCTATGGCATACAGTCACACGCTGATCTACCATCACCACCTCCAAAACACTTTCCATCTTGCAAAACTGGCACTTGGCCCTCACTAAGCACTCACTTCTCCTCCCCACCTCCCTACAGCCCCTGGCAACCACCATCTTCTCTTTGTCCCTGTGATTTGATCATTCTAGACAGATCACTAGAAGTTTCCGGGATGATGCTAGGAAACACATGGTATTTGTGTTTTTGTGACTGACTTATCTCACTTAGCATACCATCTCAGAGGTCTTCCATGCTGTGGGAGGTCAGAATCTCCTTCCTTTTCAAGGCTACGTGACATTGCAGTGGACATATAGACTGTAGTTCCTCCATTCAACCACCAGCGGATGCTTGGGTTCTTGCTATAATCTTAGTTATTGTGAAGGATGATATCATTATCACTGAACTTGGGAGTAAGAATATCTCTTCAAAGCTCATCCTTTCATTGTTTTGAGCATCTACCCAGAAGTAGAATTGCTCAATCTTACGTTAATCCTCTTTTATCTTATGTTAATGCCTTGAAGACCACAATGCTGTTTTCCTACTACAATAGCAAAGTTGAGTAGTTTTGAGTTTGTAAGTTCTGTAAGGTACAATATTTACCAGTTAACCCTTTTTCAGGAAAATAATTGCTGAGTCTAGCTCTCCTCTCGAATGAGTTTTGCAAACTATTCTTGGAAGTGGATGCTTGGTGAACATCTTTCAGGCTGAATTGGCTGCTCCCATGAAAACCCCTAAGTTAGGTTCCTCCATCAGGAAGGGAAAGGAAGGAAGTGATTTAAGGAAACTTTCTCAATGCTAAATTTAACCTTTCTTGTCTGACCGCGTGCTGTGCTGGAAGTTCCTTATCCCTCACAAAACTTCATAAGGTAGGAATCACTGCTGTGTCCATGGGTTTCTCTTTGGGATTCCAGGGTTGTGTTCTTAGCACATCACAGGTGCTGTGTCACCAACTGGGCTAGGTAGGTTCACTGTTGATTTGGGCAAACAGAAAAAGAATTTTGGAACCTTAAGTATACCTGACATGCCTTTAATGTTGGAGTAGAGAACCGGATACCTGGCAGATCAGCAGGCAGGTTGGCAAGCAGTTTGAGTTAAATGCCAGGCAAAGAGTAGGTTCCTCAGACCCAAACACTTGCCTTCATAATAATATGAGCGCTAAAACTTTATCCTAAGATTTCACAAGCCTTGATTGTGCTGAGTCTTCTCACCTACGCTGGTAGCTGTAAAAGTTGAACAGTAATTGTGAAACCATGGAGGAGACCTGCAGAGATGAAAAGAAGATGATTTCCTCCAATTTATGCTCTTCCCAGGAGTATTTCAGTTGCTTATTCCTTACAATCACCTGAATCCCTCTGGCCAAATATGGCTACTTGATATTAACCTCTAAATAATGAAACCGATTTTAACAGAGGGCTCTTCCACTCCCTCCCATTTTAAGAATTTGGATGATATTGGAGGAGGTAGAGATATACAAGCAGAACTGCTGGAGAAGCTGAAGCCATAACTGTGCTATTGATTTGTCCCAAACAAAACAATATCGACATTGCGTGCTTTTGTCAAGAGAATCTTCATTCCAGACGCAGGTTTTGAATTTCCCTAGCACTTTGACATTTGGGAGTGATCAAACTGCTATGGAAGCTTTGAACATGGCTCTCCTTGGAATTTGGAGCTAATATTCCTCCTCCTTCTGGCTTGCAGCATTATTGCAAGCAGAGAAAAGTGAGATCAGGTTTGTAAAACAATTGAGCAAACTAGCTATCAGGCAACTTGCACTATTGATATCCTAGAACAGAGAGGTTTATAATAACATTTATTCAGCTTATGGTTTTCTAAGTCAGCTGGACTGTGGGGTGGGGGCCAGTTTAGTTGGTCGTAGCTGGGTCACACATGTGTCCATGGTGATCTGCAGAATGGCTAGTAGACAGGTCATCTTGGGTGGCCACAGTCATATGTCTGTTGTGGTTGAGCTGTAGGCCCGAGTTACAGATATGAGGGGACCACGTATATCCCCTCACCTGCAAGACTGCCTGGGCTTCTTCTGGGGCAGACTTGGGCTTCAAGAGATGACAAGCTTGACTGTGCACACTTTTTTCCAAGTCTCCAGATGTGTCATGCTTCCTGACATTCCACTGGCTGGGGCCACAATTAAGGCAGAGGGCAGTGGCAGATGGAGTGTGGACAGATGGATACAGATAAGAACTTCTGGCTATTTCTGCAATCTACTAGGTCCCTGCTAGTTGGGACAGCCAAGCAGATGTTCTGGCACTCAGGACCCTATTTGCTGGGGGCGGTGAGGGGGATAACAGCAATATCTGTGTCCAGTGGGGTCCTTGGGGAGTCGTCTGTGCTCTGGGTATTGTTCTCAGCAGAGTGAGAAACCTGATTCTCTGACCTCCCCCCCCAAATCTGTGAGGCACCTGCTATCCATCCATAAATTCCATTTCTGTTTAGACTAGCTAGAGTAATTCCCTCTGTTTCTAAGGATCCTCACACGATGATTTTCTGAGGCTGGAGCTCTGTGGCTTTAAATTCTCCATGTGGAAGAGGCAGCACTTTTTGTTTTGTGTTTGCAAATAAAATATTGCATTTACTTACTCCTCTGTATATATTCATATCATTCAGCTTTGCTTTCATACATAAGCCCCAGGCTTCCCAAATATCAAAGCAGATGGTTTGAGGAAACCCCCAAAGCAAACTCCATTTCTGTTACCTAGAAAAGCAAACACATTCTTTTCGTATAAGAAAATCTAAGCTCACTAGTGCCATCTAGTGTCCTGTTAACTGAGGTGGCATTCAAATGTAAGAAAGGTGTTCATTCTAGTTTCCTTGGATGATCATAGCCTTCGACACATTTAACATGGACCTCTGGACATTTTTTACAAACTAAGTACAGTATATGCTCTAGCTCATAAGTTGTGGAGTTCGAAGACCTGGACTTGAATCCTGCTCAACTGGATACGTTAGATATTTTTGACTTTGAACTGACTACTGAGTTTTTCTGAACTGTCTCTGTAAGATGAGCAGAATGAAAGTGCTCATTTCATAGTATTATGGTGAGGATTTAACAAGCTCTAAGATCTGGCCTTATTTGCCTTTACAGAATGACTCAAAGGAGTAATCCAAGATAAAACTTTAAATTGATATTTTAAACACAGTAACTTCACATGGCTTCAACAGCTGTAAAAGTAGTCATTGTTATTTTTCTTTCATTGCAGTTCTGGTCAGTTTCATTTCCAGAAATGCTACATTTAAAAGTAGAAAAGTTTTAATTTTGCTCTCTTCCTTTTTTTGTGTTAAAAACTTAGAACATTAACTGTATCATCTTAGTCATTTTTGAGTGTACATTTCACTAGCATTAAGCAAACTCACATTGTTGTGTGACACATCTCTAGATCTTTGCATCTTGCAAAACTGAAACTATATACATTTTATCAGTAATTTAATTTTCTCTGCCCTTGGCAATCACCTTCCTAATTTCTGCTCTTAGGAATGTTATTACGTTAGATATTTCATATGAGCAAAATCATGTAGCAAAGCATGTTGTACCACATGACAAATTTCCTTCCTTTTTCAAGGTTACATACTATTTTATTATAAGTATATAACACATTTTCTTTATTCTCCTATTAATGGACTTTGGGTTGCTTTCATCTTGAGTATTGTAAATAATGTTGCAGTGGTATTGGTGGTAATTAGTTCTTTAATGTTTGTTAGAATCCTGTGAAACCATCTGATTCTGAACTTTTCTTTGTTGGAAAGGTTTTTTTTTTCTTTATAAATTAATGCTTCAATATTCTTATTAGTTATAAGTTCATTCAGATTTATTTCTTATTATTCTGTATTGGGAGATATTTCTGGGAATGCTATCATATCTTCTAGGTTATCCAATTTGTTGGAATAAAAATTTTCATAGTAATCTGCTAGAATTCTTTTTATTTCTGTGACATCAGTTGTAATACTACCTCTTTCATTTCTAAGTTTAGTTATTTGGATTTTTTGTTCTTAGTCTAAGCTTTGCCAATTTTGTTAATCTTCTCTAAGAATAATTCTTTTATTGAAATTTTTCTATTATTTGTAATTCTCTATTACATTTATCTCTGCTCTTATCTTGTTTTCTTCTTTCTACTTGCTTAATTTTGTTCTGATTTTGCTAGATCATTGAGATGCAAAATACAATTGTTGATTTTAGATATTTCTTCTTATTAATGTAGCCATTTCATGCACGTTCTCTTCATACTGCTTTCACAATACCCCATAAGTTTTGACATATTGTATTATGTTTTTATCTATATTTTCCAAATTGCTTTCTAATTTATACTTTGACTCAATGGATATTTAAGAATGAATTACATATTGCTACAAATAGTCTCGCTTTCTTTCTCTCTCTCTCTCTCTCTCTCTCTCTCTCTCTCCATATGTATTTCTAGCTCCATTCCAGATGGTTGAAGAAGAAATATTATTTCAATTTTTTCTTAACTCTGTTAAGACTTGTGACTTAACATGTGGTCTATCTTAGAAAATGTATCATGTGTACTTGAGAAGACTGTAAATTCTGTTATTTTGGGGTAGGCTGTTGTTGATATGTTATGTCCAGTGACTCATATTGTGTTAATCAAGTGCACTGTTTCCTTATTTACCTTCTGTCTGGTTGTTCTAGCCATAACTATATGAGAGGTAGTAAAGTTTGATTACTACTGTGTTGTTCTCTGGTTCATCCTTCAGTTCTTTTAATGATTTAAATATTTGGGAGCCTTGGTCTTTCTTTAAATATGAGAGAATTTGCAGATCTTATAGAGATTATATTCTACAATAGTGGACTAAAGTCTCCAGGGGAGACTATGCATGCAAATGAGTGAAGTTCTTCAGTGGCAATGAACACTTGATTCACTCTTCTCCTTAAAAGAACAATTACAACTTCCCTATAAGCCGCTATTGCCCCATTTGGCTTTCACCTGTTTCTCCAATTCCATCCCATGATGCTCCACTACTCATTACTGTGCTTAAAATAATGGGGTTGACCAGAAAGCAGGCTCCAAGTTGGGTCGAGGGCCCCCTGAAACCCCGGGCCTGCTGCCAGTTCCCTGGGCCTAGGAGGCTGGCTCTGCCTGCAGCCCTCCTTTTCCTGTTTTGTTTCCTAAAGCCCACATTTTTGCCATGACTCACACACACACACACACACACACACACACACTATATCATCCAAGGTTTAGTATATGTGAAACATTTTCAGAGAATACTTCACAAACACAGTTGATGCTTTGTGAATGTCAGTCAAATAAAATGATTTTATATTATCCTATTTTTTTGTTATGAGGGAATACTTGTCAAGAGTTATAGAACATTTATATGTGTTCATATATTTGATTGGTTTATTAAAATATTCAGACATAGTGTATGTATTTACATTGTGCTTTAGTTCTGGGTCTCACGAACATTTGAGATAGGCCTAAAAAGAAGTTTTCTGAACAGAATTATTAGTTATTAAAATGTTGAGGCATTTGACTTTTTCCCTGAGGACATTTAAGTTCTATCCAAATGATGGGATAGTATTTATCCATGCAGTAAGATAGTTTGAACCCATGAAATGTGGAGAAATGCTTTTGATGAGAAAAAGGATACAGTGGAAAACGAATATGAAATGAAATATTACTTCAGATGTTAGAATTAAGGAATCTTCTCTGATTTTCAATAGTACATTTTCAATACTACAAGACATCAGTACATTTGATTGTTATTTGGACTATAAAGCAAGAATACAATTTGCTTCCACACTATTGTAAGAATTGCCTACCGAGAAGTGCATAGTTGAGAGACTGAGTCTCACTTGCCTTTTTGTTCATCAGTAGCAGAATTTCCATCTCTGCTTTAGTGAATTAGTAGAGGACTTGAATTCAGGCAGTTGCCTGACACTGAAGAGATGAGGGTAGATGTGAGTTCCAGCAAAGGTCAATCACAATGATTCATGGGAATATTCAACATCAGCAAGCAATGAGAAGAGGACAGGAAAGAGTGGTGATGGAGCAGAGAACCAGTGCAAAGGCAGAGCCTTATGGGAGTGTGGGTGTCCTGGAAGTCTGCATACCATTTCATGTGGCAGAACTTTTGAAAAGTCACCCTGACAAATTATTGGAGAGGACTGGAGGAAAGCAAATTGCTTCCTTGGAGGCAGGGAGATTAACTAGAAGACTTGAAATGTTTAGAGACACAATGAGGGACTGAAGGCTGGAGGGCGAATCTAGAGATGAATTTGAAAGGTCATAGGAAAGAGAATCAACAGCATTTACCAACTAATCAGAAGGGAAGTCTAGGGTGGTAGCCAGGATTCATTTCAGCGCACTGCTAGGACAAATGTTGCCAGGCAAGTCTCCAGAAACCAACAAGGACTTTATATAAGTTTATAGTTTAGATTGAAAACTGTCTGCATCTTTCCCAGGTTACAATCTTAGGGGGAGGCATGATATTTATTTAGTTTTACATGTTATATTTACATAGGTTGAGTTTTATAGTTAGCATAATCAGAGAAAGAAATCCCACAATGAATTCCAGACCCCTTTAGGCATGGCCTTTTGTAAACAGTCAGAGCTGGGTATGCTGTCAAAGCCAGAAGCATTAATGAATAAATACTGACCCCCAGTGTCTAAGGAACAGAAATAAAGTGAAAAAATAATGATTATAAAATTCCAAGACTCCTAGGGGAATACCTGGAATTCCAGTTACAATAATGTTCCCTGCAAGCAAATTTTGAATCCTGGATATAATAACCCAGAAATAAAAAATACTACAAGGCTAACCTATAGCTAGTGGCTGCCTGGAGAATTCTAATGAATGTTCTATAGAACAAGTGTCAGAGTGGCTGAAGTGACCCCACACATGGAGACATGGCGATGTGATGGCCTTTGTCTCTCAGCTCCAAGGCTTGGTCTCCACCGCTCCAGCAAGCAGTTATGTAACTAATTAAATACCGACTCCAGCTCTAATTCCCCACCTAGGTCAACATGATATCAAATAAAATTTCCTCTTAAGCAGCTTCAGGGCAGCATGGTTAGTGGACATTCCCTCTTCAATAGCTGTGTGGCAAGAGTGGATTAATGAGAAATTCTTGAGTAAACTCCTGCAGCAAAGCAACTCAGCTGGAATTGTTTCATCACGAGAAAGCAGCTATGGAATAGCTTGGTCAACAGTTGTTGCTGTTTTTGCAGACTCTGTGCTAGCTCTCTGGAGTCATGCTCCTGTCACATTCTGGGCTGGGTTAAGGCTTTTTACAAGCTTGGCTTGTAAAATGAACAGCCTGAACAATGACGCTGTCCTGAAAAGGTAGTGTTTCCTTCAGGAAAACAGGATCTTTTTCATAAACTTTGCTTTTAGAGACTAGACTTTAAGGCATCAATGACTGAGTACAGCAAAAACGAGAGGCAAGTCTTTAGTGCCAGTTGGAGTCAGTTGACTGCTGATAGGGCAATGAGAAGCAATCATTACAGACCAGCGAAGGATACAGGGAGGAAGAAGGAGCAGAAGAAACTTCTAGTCATATGAATTCAAGCTGGGCTATGACTGAGCTGAGTGCCCCAACAGGCACGGTCGCTGTTTCTAGGAAACAGAGGACCAGAGATTAAGGAGAAAGTCAACCGTGGCACTAAGGGATGATACCCTGAAGCACTGAGACCAAAAGAGAAGGTTGTGCAGCAAGAGGAATAGATGAAATACCTAGCGTGGGGACTATAGTTAACAACACTGCATGCATATTTGAAAGGTGCTAAAAGAATGACTCTTAAAAGTTATCATCACTAGACTAAGATGTAGGCAATTGCATATGGGGACGAGTGTTAACTAGACCTGTAATGTGATCATTTTACCATACAAATATTGAGTCATTACCTTGTGCATGGGACACTAAAATAACATCGTGTTAAGCATACGTCATTTTTATAGATAAATTCCATTCCTATTTGTTCAGCTACAAGGGGAAGGCAATCCTACTCCTCTTTCTTATTTGTTGTATCAACAGACAAGCTGACTGTTGACCAGATGCATAATAGCAACCCCAAACATAATAGAAATGAGTGTACAACTTGTTTCTTGATGATATAATCAAGAAAATACAATCAGACTTGAGACTTCTTCCCTAGTTATCCAACAAGGCTGATTATTTCAAGAATAAATAAATGGGACAAAAACCAGGAGTCCAGACCCTGCTAGTGCATGGCACAAACTACTACAGTGACTGTAGTTAACACCAGGTTGTTTGGATGATTTCTTTGTCTTTATTCTCTGATTATTTTTCAGTTTTGTTTGGAAAACTTTCAGATTGACAGAAACGCTGAAAGGATAGCACCATTATGGATCCTCACCTGGCTCCATGAGCTGGGTCTGCCTTTTGTCTAGCTCTGGGTATGTAGGATGGAACTAGCCTTCCAGTGGAGGTACCACAGACATCATGATTCTTCCCCCTTAACTTCTTCAGTCCTTAAAATATCTTCATAAGTTTTAATTAAAATAGCCAACTTTGGTCCAGATGTTGAAAGCCCTAATCCCCAAAGTAATGCATTTGGAGATGTGCCTCTGGGAGGCAGATTTATAAGCCACCAGAAGGGTGGATCCTCCATCATGACTTTAGTGCCCTTGGAAGAGGATGAGATCAGTCTTGCTTCCATCACAAAAATACAGCAAGGAGATTTCTGCTAAAAACCAGGAAGAGGACTCTCATCATACACCAAATCTGCCAACATTCAGCTCTCACCTTCTCAATCTCCAGAACTGAGGGAAGTAAGCATCCAGTCCCCCAGGGTGTGGCATTTGAGTATAGCAGCCTGAGCAGACTAAGACGAATGTCTGTAAGTTACTATCATTCTCCTTTCCTTTCATCTCAAATTGTCCCAAATTTGTCACTTGAAGCCTATGTGTCTTTGGGCATTTTTTTTCTCTTCTGACTCAAAATGTTCTAAGATCACCTCATACTTTATCTCCCTCAATCTGGAGACCATTTTCAAACATTCCTGGTGCTGTGGACTGGATCAAGTGCAGAGGGGGTGGGGGGATGCTCATTAGTGTGGGCCCTTTCAGAGAACAGAGCCAGAGCTGGGAGTGGGTGTGGAGGAAAGGGAGGGTTGTGATGGGAAAAGAGAAAATACACATGCATGTTCACACAAATATTTCCAGTGTAACGCCAGTTAGCACAGTGTTCATTATCTACCTCCATTTAGTATCTCCCTTCTCCCATGGTACCCTGATTTGCAATAACATCAATAAACTTTTTTTTTTAAAGCCCACAAAATGGTTTCAGGATTATTTGTTTAGTCTTAGGAATAGCTTCTTCTTTCAGCGCTTGAACATCAGAATTACCAAACCATCCCACATTAGCCTTTGGGCGTCACAGCCCAGCGGGCTCTTGGATGGCCACCAGAGAGCATGCAAACCGTGCATCCATCAGGACTGGCACTGGACACACCGTTCCGGCTGCCACTCGATGTCTCTGAATGCTGAAAGGGACAAAATGCAGAGCAGATGACTGATGGCTTCCAGTTCCACTTACTGAAGACTGTTTCGGCTGTTTTCCTTTCCAACCTCCATCCTGGTTGGCGCTTGGTGTTCATTTCAAAATAACCCAGTTTGCAACTGAGGGTGGGGGCGCTGGAAAACAGTGAGACTGGTCAGTGTTCATAGAGGGCTGAGGAGTGGAGAGAGAGCGGTGTGCTCTTCATTTATCCTCAGTTCTTGTGGCTATTTCAAAGTTTTTATAATAAAAATAATTCTTTGAAATGTTTTCTTGACAAATCCGAATAAACACAAGTTGGAACAGCACCTAAGAGGGGACTTTATCATGCACACATAGGAGATGGTGGGACCCTCTAGCTGACCTTGAAAAGTCTGGCTGAGGAATGGAACATTTCCTTTCCAGTTTGGCAATATAAGATTCCAGGAACATACGTGTACAGTTAGAATATCCTCCAGTAAACAGAGCGTCAATAACTGTCCAAAGAGTAACTCCAATTCTGTCGATTGTTTTGCTAAGTAACTTTGCTAAGGCACAGAGTGAATAAGATACTGGTATGTGTGGGATGTTTCGCAGTCCCCTTAGGATCAGTGGGTCCACAGTGAAGCCCCCGAGGGCCAGATCCGCTGGAGAAAGCTCCATCTGTGACAACGCATGGGTTATGACGGGAGCCAAAAACTTGCAAAATCTGGTTATGCAAAAGACAAAAACAGGAAGCCCGACCAAGCTCTGCAATCTGGCATTTTAGCGGGAACCACATTTGGTAGACTTACAGGTAGGAGGGACGCTGAACTGATGAGACTTGTAGTTTGGAAAAGCATTAAAAAAAAAAAGAATTAAAAATGAGACTGGGGAGGAGGAATCTTCTCACCCATAGAGTTCTTTCTCCTCTTTTATTTTGCCACAAATGGCAAGGGGATTGGAAACTGAAGACCTATAACCCTGCAGAAGGGGGTGGGGGAGGAGCTGACCTCTGCCTTCCCTCTTTCCTTGTGGGTGGGGGAGGCAGCAGGACAGGGATCTGGTTTCTGATCTGGTTTCTGACCATTCCAGCTGGGCATGGTGGCTCATGCCTGTAAGCTTCAGCCTATGAAGTGGCTGGGACTAGGGATCGCGGTTAGAGTCCCACTTGGGGCAACACAGTGAGACCTAGTCCCAAAAAATAGCTGGGCGTGGTGGCACGCACCCAGCTACATGGGAAGCTGAGGTTGGGGGTTGCTTGAGTCCGTGGTACCCCGGGCAACATGAGCCTGCGGTTTCATGGACAAAAACAGCAAGACCCAGTCTCAAAAACAAAACAAAACAAAACAAAACACAACACACTGACTTTTCCTGGGCTAGATGAAACATCCCCCCACCCCCACTGTGCACAGGTTGGCGCTGCACCTCCACGACAGTGGTGACGATCCTAGATGAGAAATACCCTGCACACTGGGGACAAGGGAAGCTGTGCCAGAACATATGACGAAGCCTTCTTGATGCAGCTTATCAAGATAAAACACATGGCAACGTGTCTCCTCACCAGGGCTTTGTTCATTCCCTGCTCGATGCGTGCTAGGTGACAGAAGAACAGCCACGATCAAAAGCCGAACTTCTGTTCTTTTAGGAAAAAGCAAAGGCTCAGCATTGGGACACAGGCTGCTTTGAGGCATTTAAAGATGGAACTTCTCACCCTGTCACACTGGGCGGGCAGGGAGGACTTATCTAGTTGGCCCCAAGGCAAAGTGCAACCTGGCAGCAGGAAGGACTGCTCCCTCTGAGAACCAAATCTCTAGAACACATTGACCACCTTCTCTTTATTTTTATTTATTTATTTGACACAAGGTCTCACTATGTTCTCTGTGGCAGTCCCGATCCTGCAGACTCAAGCGATCCCCAACCTCAATCTCCCAGGTAGCTGGGATTACAGGTGCCCACCACCACGCCCAGCTGCTTTTTCAAGACCAGGTCTCGCATTGTTGCCTGGGGTAGTATCGAACCCACGGACTCAAGGAATCCCAGGTCTCTGGCCTCCCAGTGCGTGGACTACAGGCATACGTCACCACACCCTGACTACCTTCTCTTTAAAAAACAAAAAACAAAAGAATACAACTCTTTTATCCTAGTTTCAGGACAGAAGGATGTGAAGATGAGGATGCCGATTAAGCGGACTCCAAGGTCCTTCCAGCACCAAAATTTCTGGATCACTGGTAGATCAGGAAGAGATAACAGGTCTGTGAGGGGCGAAGGCTGGAGGGCCTAAATTGTGAAAAATCTTTTGACATGTAATTTTGGTCAGTGTCTGTTCACTGATGTCAGTCAAGTTCTAAAAACAATAAAGCCTGGTCATGTCAGAAAGTCTCAGCCACCATCACCCCTCTTTGAGGATGTCACAGATATCACATGATTGGGCACAAGCATAGCTCTGCATGTAGGGCAGGCCACTCTGCCCCAGGGGGCTCTCCAGAGGTAGGACAAGGCAGGACGTCCACTCTAGGACTCCGAGCTGCATGAACTCAGGTTCACCATTTGGTTGAAAAATTCAGAAGCCAGTGCTGGAGGAGCTGTTTAAAAATGGCCTGTGCGGATTCATCCTCAGTTTGGAATGTTAGGAAGACCTGGTAATTGCATTCTCCACCCTCATCTCTGCATTCTACAGAGTAGCTGAGAAAGAAGGGGGATGGTAGACAAGCATCATTGCTCAGAAATGCAAAGCAGTTCGCCTCTTGCCATCATCTTCATCAGCTGGTGCAGGCAAAGTCCCAAGGAGAGTGTAGGATGGCAAGTAAGCAGCAGCAAGGCTTCAGAGTTAGTCCCCTTCAGATGCCACTGACTACAGAGAGGATGGACAAACTGGATGATGGAAAACATGAATAATAGGGAGACACACAAGAGGACCAAGATGAAGGTTCACAGGTGATAAGGTAAAGGGAGAACCCCAGGGAAAGCAATGATGTAATATATGTGTGTGTACATATATATAAATAAATATGTAAAAAACGAGTAATAAAGATACAATTTTAAAAAAGAACTTTGGAAAAAAATAAATAAAATGAACAGGTGAAATTTTTAAAAAATGGCAAATAACAGCACATTTCCCCCCAGATTTTATCACTGAAATATGCTAACTTGATTTGAAATAAGGCAAGAATTTAGGGGAAGGATTACTTACATATCTAGAAATTCTTTAATAGAGTGTGGGAAAGAGCATGGAGAGGACAGGTGCTCGACACTGGGCCTGGCCGACCCTTGCTCCTCCACCCTGCAGCTGTCTGTCATCTCTCCTCTCTGCTGATGAACGACAAATGTGACAGATCCAAGAAGCCATTTCCCTTGCTTGCAGGAATCAGATGACATGCTCTGCGTTCTACCTTCCCTTGACCCTGCCCTTGAACTTACAGATTATGAGGTGTTGTATCTGATGCTGAAATATACCATGCTTCGAGTGCTATGGGAAGATGTGTGCTGAAGGCAGTTTGGATATCTTATCTAATATTTACCAATAGATTGACCAAGATACGCTGGGGATAGCATTTCCAGTTACAGAACTTTATTTTTAAACCAATTTCAAAGGTGAAAGTTCACAAAACAAAGAGAGAACACAAGCAGTGAGAGTTGTGTACATGTTGATCCGAGCAGTCAAAGAAGAATCCCACCAAGAGTCTCAAAGGGGGTCTCTGGACTAGAGCTGGGGCACAAGGACCTTGCTTGCTGTTGGCGGTCGAGGAGCCCACGTGTGACTTACCCAGAGGAATGGGCCTCTGGTCTAAACTATCAAAACATTCCCCTTCCTAGAGGAACCAGCTAGTAATAAATACTTTAGTGTATTTTCTAATATCCCTTCCCATCACCCCAGAAGTCTTAGTAGATATCGAAGTCAACTACTTATTGGCGTAAGTAGTTGTCATTGATGACTCACTGATCATTTACTGACAGATGGATATCTTCCACGTCATCTCCGCTCGTCAAACTCCCATCTTAGGAACATAGGACCTGAACGAGGCCCACTGATGACTACATTTGGTGACTAAACTCACCAGGCAAGCTGGAGAGCCAACGCACAGGGTTTATGCCACAAGCCCTCAGACACCCTAATAAAGGCTTTTATTTTGGTCAATATACTTCACCTAGTTACCTCTATCAGTACTACCCCACAGCCTAGCTCTTGAAAACTCTGGAAAAAGATCAAGAAAAATGAAAGATGAGACACCAGCACCCGTAGCACACCACATGCCACCCCGTTTGCAGTTCTTCCTCGCAGCCCTGGAGAGAGACTTTATTTTTTAGCTTGTTTCACTTTTCCTTGATCCTCTACTTTCTTAATGGCTGCCTGGATCGCCTCCTGGTCACCCAGGAACTGGTGAGGCCCCACAGCACGCAGGTTCTCATCCAGTTCCAGGAGGATGGGGACGCCCGTCGGGAGGGTGATGTTGATGATGTCTTCATCAGAGATACCTGTGGGTTGGGAGAGGAAGGGACAGTGTGTGAGAATAAACCAGGGGGGCAGCTCTTCAACTGGCTGTGTGTTTTGAATCACCGCGCTCTGCTAAGAAGGCCTTTGGAGTTAAAAAGTACTTAGAGATTCACATGGCATCCGATCTTAGTACCACAGGTACCTTCTAGGATAACTGTTTCCTGTTCCTATTTGAATCTTGAGGAAATGAATTTTTTTTCTTTCCATGCCCACATGTGTAGAAAAGACACCAGGTTTTCCAAGGCCGCTTAATCTTGAAACATCTGAAAGTGAACCAAGAGGTTCTGTTTTTCTCCTTTTTGATGCTGGCTGCAGGTTAGCCCAAATTTATCTCAGAAGATAGTTCATTTGATTAGAATATGGTTGGATTCCCAACATGGAGGGAGCTTGGTAAGTTCTGGGCAAGATTCAGGCAAGGAGGAACCATGTCCTGGACACTCAGAAAGTTCTAGAAGGTGGCTCAGGAAAGGGTTTAAGAACTAGCATGCCTTGTAAACAGGCTACATTGTCCTTAAGATTCCTGCTCCTGGAAGAGGAAGGTCTGCATCAGGATAGGTGCCTGTCAGCTGAATGGCAGGTTGTTCTACTCTACCAGAGCATCAGAAGAGTCAGCGCTGAAGTAAGAATAGTAGCAGCAGGGGTAGTAGTACCATTTTTTACTCTTAGGACCACTTTCTTATTTAATTCTCAGGGCGATTCTATGAGATGAGCTGTTTTCTTGCACGTAACAAGCTCAGGGCCAGAAAGTTTAAATAAACAACTCAAGGATCACACAGCTTATAAGTCAAACCCTGGCGTCTGTGACTACAGTAGATGCGATGTTCTCAAGTTTCTTCAGCGTTCAAAACAGGCCAAGAGAAGGAAGGAGGAAAGAGGGAGCTGAGCAAGCGAAAGGGCAATTAACAGTATTCAAGTGATCTAGTTTAGAAACATACCTTTATGGGGCTTCTAAATTCTTTTTTTTTTTTTTTTTTGAGACTAGGTCTTGTTATTTTCGCCCGTGGAACCGCAGGATCTCATTGCCCAAGGTACCACAGACTCAAGCCATCCCCAGCCTCAGCTTCCCAGGTAGCCAGGATTACAGGTGTGTGCCACCACGCCCAGCTATTTTTTTTGGAAGTAGGTCTCGCTATGGGCCCCAGGCGGGGCTCGAACCACAATCCCTAGATCCCTAGGCCCGGCTGCTTCATAGGCTGAAGCTTACAGGCCCAGCCAGGAGCTTCTAAATTCTAACCATGGGCTCTATTAGGTCAAAGGAGCAAGGTGGGCGAGTTCTGAGGGGAACCTAAGGCTTGGCTTTCCGAGGAAGTGCCCAGACCTGAACAGGGTCTCAGGAGGAAAACAGGCTCCTCACCATGCGACGGTCAGTGAAGGGCCATGGAATCCTAGCCCTGGACCTCAACCACAGAGCTAGTTCTTTTTCACAATATCACAGCCAGGTACAGAAGAGTTACTTGAGAGTATTTCTGCACAAGCTGTACCTACTCAAACCTCTAGAAAGTCATGGAAAGAATCTTAACTTGGAAGTCATAGTATCTCTTCCCATTTCCTCCTCTGCTAGCCACAGCTCAGTATACCAACAATGTAACTTTGGGCAAGTAACCTCTCCAGGCCTCCCCTCCATCAAGTTGAAAAAATAAAAAAGATGAAAGAAACACTGTTCCTCTAAAACCATGACAAAGGGCATAGGGCAGGAGGAAGGACCCTTAAGAGAGCATATGTGCCAACGTGTAACACACTGTTTGTCTCTACGGTGAATTCTTTTCTGGGTAGAAGAGTTAAAAGAGCAGGCTATGAAAACACTGTTCTGTCCTGCCAGCCCCCATCCTCACACTGCAAACCTAGAGAAGATGACCATCCAAAGTCCAGTTGGCAAAGCAGATCCGTTCAGAACAGACAGCCAGCTAGTGGCTGGGCAAGCACAGGTCTTGGATTCTGAGAGCCTCTGGCTCTGTCAGGTCAGCCCTGAAGGCTGGTTCAGGAGCAGCTGCTCCAGGCAGCCTCTGCCAAGGGAATGTCCTGGAGACAGGAGGGGAACCAACAGCATGTGGTTCAGAGCCTGGTGAACACGGGCGTTTGGACCTCAGCAGTTCTCCTCTCAAATCTAGGGGAAGTCATAGGGTCCCACGTGTCTGAATTCTAACCACAGGCCTGCTGTGTGTGAAGCGCTGCTGGAGGACCCATGTGGCCCTAGCCAGGATTTTACCTCCACTGACTATTTCTTCATTCACAGAAGTCCCTCTAGTTTAGTCTGAATGGGTAAGGAAAGCAGAAGCCCTTTGTTAGAAGCATCAGAAACACAGGGGCACTGTTCCCTGTTGACATTCATCCTACATGCAAGGACCACACTTTATCTGTCCGCAGAGTCTGTGAGCTAGCTGTCACTGAATTGGAGAGTATTATATGGATTTAGATCTCTCCAATTAATCTACATTTTCACTGCAAGAATTTGTTCGACCAGTAGTTAGCAAAGTAGAACATGTTTGACTAATGTTTACCAGAAGAAAGAGAAATGATGAGTGTACAAATCTATTGGCATCTCAGATTGACTGGTCTTGTGTGCTTTCCTATCACCAAAGAGTCATCTTTAAGAAAATTCTTAGACCTAAAGATTTATTTTAAAATGACTCAATGTTTCACTTTTAGTCAGCATTGTGCTGGAGGTTCTAGCCAAGAGACCAGGCAAAAAATGAAATAAAAAGTATGCAGATTGGGAAGGAAAAAGTAAAAATTAAAAAAAAAGTAAAAAAGCAAAACCATTTCTTTTAGCAAATGACATAATCCCACTAGGGAAAAAAAAAAAAACAAAACAGCAGAACTAGAATTCAGCAAGGTTGCAAGTCACAAGATCAATATAAAAGAACTTAATTATATATCACTACTGCAGCGATGAGCAAATCAAAAGTGAAGTGAGGAAAGTGATTTCATTTACAATGGCATCAAAAATAAAATATTTAGAAATAAAATTAATCAAAGAGACACAATACTTAAATGTTGAAGACTGTGAAACACTACTAAGGAGATTAAAAAACTTGAATATACAGAAAGACATCTCATGTTCAAAAATTAGAATATTTGATATTACTAAAATGGTAATATCCTCAAATTCAACAAAATCTCTATCAAAATCTCTGCTGACCTTCTTGTAGAAATTGACAAGCTGATCTTAAAATTCGCAGGGAAACTTAAATCACTCATTGTACCCAAAATAATTCTGGAAAAAGAAGAACTAAAAGGCTCATACTTTCTCATCTCAAAATTTACTACAAAGCTATAGCAGTCAAGACAGTGTATTTGCATAAGAACAGATACACAGAGCAACTGAACAGAATTGAGAGCCCAAAATAAATCCCTAATATTTTTTATTAACTGGATTTTCAACAAGTTTACCAAGACAACTGAATGCAGGATGAAGTCTCTGAAACAAGAGACATATTCACAGGCAAACGAATGAAGTTGGACTCTTACCTCATACTATATATAAAAAATGAATTCAAAATGGATCAAAGACTTAGATGCAATAGCGAAAATTATGAAACTCTTAGAAGGAAACATAGGGGGGTATGATCTTCATGACTGTATTACACAATGGTTTCTTAGATATGACACCAAATACATCATCAACAAAAGAAAGTAACAGATAAATGTAAACATTTAAAATGTTTGTGTTTCTTAGGATACCATCAAGGAAGTGAAAAGACAGCCCAAAGAATGGGGAAAATTTTTACAAATCATGTACTGGAAAAGGAATTTGTATCTAGAACATATAAAGAACTACTGAACTTCAACAATAAAAAAAATGCAAATGACCAAATTCTAAAAATGGACAAAAGATCTGAGCATACATTTCCCCATCATCATTAGCTATAAGAGAAATATAAATTGAGACCAACATAAGATACAATTTCATACCCACTGAGATAGTTACAATCAAAAAGATCAGGTTATTAACAACTACGGTAAGAATATAGAGAACTGGAACTCTCACATATTAAAATGAAGAGTATACATACAATGTTGTGGACTCGGGAAAACAGTCCAGTGACTGTTCAAACAGGCAAGCATGGTGTTTCATGTGACCCAGCAATTTCATTCCTAGGTATATACATACCCAAAAGAAATGAAAACATTTGCCCTCACAAAATCTGTACATGTACCTTCATGGAAGCATTATTCATAATAGCCAAAAAGAGACAACCTAAGATGAATCAACCATATTCTATAATATATTATAAACTTAAAATGGAACCACACATGAAGACTGAAATGAGAGGCCTGACAACACATCTCCTGACGAGTGGCCTGGATTTTTCATCCAATGTTTAAGAACGTTGTGACAGGAAATGGTACAGGCTTCCCACCCCGCATCCACCTCCTCCCATCACTCCCTGCCACTTTCATTCTGGAATCCTCACACGGACACCCAGGAGTCAACTACAGTCAATTTAAGTGATTGGTGAAAAGTAACAAAAGTTTAGGGGTGGGTCAAAGGGGTAACTGAAGACTAAAATGAGGAGAAATTCAAACATTTTCTGCCCACAGGGCTAATCTCAGGAAACCATGTTTGCCTTTCCATGCCCTCTCCTCCAAACCACTGTAGCCGGAATGGGAAACAGAGACAGTTATGAAGCACAGGGAACACTGCTAACAGCACCCACTCTGCCATGTGCAATGCCACCTCCCCATCAGGATTATGAGATTGGGCTGCAAAGGGACCATGTTCTCTCCTGCCAGATGTCACCCATGAACCTAGAGCCGTGCCTGCCCCGCTGGGAGGAACACTACCATTACAGGCTGCTGCTGGGATCTAGAAATGACTTCGCTGTGTCATCTGCCATGAACAGCATCTTTATTTTATTGTCTCCTTTTCACATACAACTAAAAGCTGCAAGGAATAAAATGCTGACTAGAATTTCTAAAGCATAAAAGCTGTACATGAAAGCATCCCCATGGCCTTGTGAGAGGGACACTGTCAAGTTTCAGAAAGAGGTCAAATGGAGATGTAAATGCCTCGAAAACTAAAGACTTTGTGGGTATAATTCTTGGTGCTGCAGCCTCGTACCCAGAGCAGTCACTGATGGATGGGCCTTCAGCACGTGGCTGAGATGAAGGAACCATAACTGTTCTGGCTTTCAGGTTAAACGTGGTCTTTTCCTGTTGGAGTCCTGACTAAGGACTGTGCTCTTTTTATCGCCTCTCTGAGAAGGAAAGAGGATTGAAAAGGTCCTTCGCCTTGGATAAAAGGTTTCTTTCTTTTTTTTTGGCATTTACTGCCAAGAAAGCAAACAATCCAAATTAAATGCCTAGACTATACTTGGCTCTCTCCAACCTATTTGCTTAAAACCTTTGAATTTCAGGAAGCAGGAAAAGTGATGCTCAGGGAGATAGAAAGATTCACTATAGGGCAAGAGGAAACCCTAATTCTAGGATGCATGCTTTGGGGGATTAGGAAAAAAGGGAAACAGCATCGACCAACTCATGGAACCCAAAGGCACTCCCCAGCCCTACTTCCTGTCTCCACCAAATCCATCACTGTTTAAACCCCACTCATGGGAGCTCTGTGAGGAGAGCTGGAGCAAGAGAATCTGAACTTCATCCACAATCCTGTTTATTTAATTAACGCAAACCTTCAAGGTTTGAGTGCTACAGACACTCAGCTGAGCAAGCAGGCATAGTGTAACCTGACTGCTGAATCACAGCGGCCTACAGAACCAGGCAGAGACTCCATGGTCCATTTTCCAGTTAAAATGGCTAACGGTTAAAAAGAAAGGTTCCTATAAATCCATTATGGCTACCCTGAGAGAAAGCTTCACTGCACTTAACTAGACTAGCGTTTGCTCCACAGAAGAGAGGCCTGAATTTGTTGCTTCTCAAAATATCACAGTGAAAGGTCAAAGGTGACAGCCTCGCCAGCCCTGGTCCCCAAAGCTCATGGCCGCTGACCTTTCCTCCCTGATTCTCTAATTTCATCTCACCAGTGCTCTGCCTTCTTGCATGGGCAGCTGCACACAGCTCCATGGGGACCTGGCCTGCCTCTCACCGGGCTCTTGCACGCCGCGCTCATGCCAAGCTTGAAGCTGCCTAGCCCCGTGCCTGAACCCAGACTAAATAATCCACTTCCGCTGGCAAGAGGCAGGCTCCATCCCGAGGAACCCGACTTTCCCTTCAATGCTGGCCAGCAGAAAACAAACAGGAAGTGACTGTGCCAACCACAGAGAAAGAAACACACGCCTGTCTGGAAGGCCTGGAACAGGATGCTTGGAGGTGCTGTGTCACAGTGTGCATGGCAGGGCTTGGTGAGAAGTGTGTCTGGACTGGCCAGCGCATGACCTGCCTTGACTTTGGTGAACTGGCACGGCAGAAGCAACCAGTAGAGTGGTCCATTTGACGAGAATCTCCTCCGTTCTGTGACATGTCATGTATCTGCTCTGGGTCTTCTTCCCAAACGTTCTAGAACTGCTAAGTGGATGTAAAGTCAGGCCTGCATGAATGACGCACAGAGAGATGCTAGAGATAAGGGAGGGGGCACCTTATCAGGTGAGAAGCTCATGGGGGTGTTGGCATGGCTTCTGGGGAGCAAGCCCCTGCACCAGAGTGTGACCTGGCTTTGGATCAGCGACACTGGCCTCTGGCTGTGTTTTCTCCTGCGTTGATTCCAGAAGGTCTTTGCTGACCTGCTCCTGGACTAGACGGTTGAGAGAAGGAAAAAGGAGGAGTGAGGTCAGAGAATCTGGTGATGGATGAGCAGAAAGTTCTGCGGTGAACAAGCCTTCAAGGGAACGCATGGTCTTTAAGGACAAAGCTTCTCAGCCTGCAGCTCACAGCCAATTTCTTATGAAGGCTTGTAAAGGGGAATTTCCATGAGACAATGAGCAGTCTAGGAATTCCCTTTTAAAGTGCTGAGCTATTAATAAAGCCAGGTTTGGGTGGTAATAGGATGCTGAGCTGTCATTGGCTCTGACAGAAGGTAAAGTGGCTTAAGTTTATCAAGCCCTTTTAAGGTCCCTTAGAGGGAAAGGAAAAATCACTCCTTGATTCCTTGAAAGATTCTGTTTCATGGGAGAGAGTTTTATAGACACATACCTAAGAAACACAACCAGGTATCCGAAGACTCTACAACTACAAGCATTTTTACTAGTGTAATCCATGCAAAAAAATTAACAATTTTGAATCTAATTGGCATCTGGAGACACTTGCTTCAAGGAGTCATTCTGGATAGTAGTAGAAGCTAACAACTTTACCTTGAGGAGACCACATAAGTTAAATCCAAGCTGGGGCACTTTTGAAAGGAAGGAGATGCCATTAATAATTGTGTAAAGATAAGAGATATTAATCAGAAAATGAGGGGAAGTCTAGGGTCACAAAACTTTACAGTGTAAATAACTGGTATCTAAGATAGTAAATTTCATAGGATTTTAACACAATAAACACACACACAAGTTGGCAGGAAGTCCTATCAGGTGAAAAATCTGTATTTTTTTTCCCTCAAAGTAAGGAAATTGACTTAATTTTTAAAATCTTTAAAGGTTAGCATCCAACTTTAGTGGAATATTTTCTTTTAGTTGGGACTTTTTCAAGTATCACATGAAATCTTGCAATTTGAATTCTTGAACGTTAAGACATGCAAGTTGCTAAAGTTGGTATTTCTAGTCCAGTGACTACATATCTAGAATAAAATTGAAAAGGCCTAGAATCTTACTAAATTAACAAGAATGATGGAAGAAATAACATCTAATTTCTTCTGATCTTGGGAAAGTCATTTATACTTTATTCTTACAGCTGATCTTATTTTTCAATATCCACTCTATTATGAGAAATTCTAATAGCTGAGACTGGCATTTAGAGGACTCTCAAAACAAGAGAAACTATGCTGTGATCCTAAAATCTGGTACAGTCATGGAATGAGATCATTACTTCCATATCAGGTGCAGAAAGAAGTCTTGCTTAGGGAATAAAGCAACAACCAAGAACTCCATGAATCTTTAACAACCGGACCAGCAGGGGGTACTATAAGCTAAAAAGGAATACAGTTATTCTCGCCAGAAAGGGGAGTCAGCACTACAAGCTACCCTTACGTTTTCCTATGTACAAACCTCACACCTCACATCCACTTTGTTTCCCCAGTTACCAGCTGGGACCGGATGGCATATTCTGGCTTTCCTGCCATTTTCCCTGGAATGCCCACCATGCTCCTTGGTTACGGCCTTACCATTTTTATTCCCAACCTCCTGCAGATACACCTCCTTTCTACTCCCCTGCAGGCATCTGCCTGCCCCACATCTTTTCTCTACTTGAGTTCCTGTACAATTTACTTCCTTCTAGGATAAACACCACTGTTTTAAATCAATTATCTTCCAAAGAAAAGCCTTTTCTATGAATCCTGTTCATGGTGATAGGAATAGGAATTAGAATTAAAGTTTGCTTCCACTGTATTCATTCTGAAAGGTAGTTTTCACTTGCCATATAACTCATACCATTCAGTGGTTCTTTGTTTATCCAGTGATAGGCAATTACAATTAATTTTAGAACATTTATATCATCCCAATAAGAAACCCTACACCTATTAGCAGTCACACTTCTTTCTACCACCTTCCCTCCCTGCTCTTTCCACTCCAGCCCTACAAAACAAATAATCTACTTCCTGTCTGTAGATTTACCCATTTTGGACATTTCATATAAATGGGATCCTCAATATGTCATCTTTTGTTATCAGCTTCTATCATTCATTTATATGCATTGGAGGGGCTCCCACATTTTGACCCTGTCAATGTCTTGATTTAGGGTTTCTAAATGCCAAAACTGTGAATGAGTATCTGCCATTTGAAGTTTTTGATACTTTCTTACAGAAGCACTAGGTAACTAATATAGGAATAGTGGAATTACTGGATCATAGGGCAACTCTAAATTTAACCCTTCCAGGAGCTGCCAATAGATTCTTTGTTAAAGTAGTTATACCATTTGATTGTTTTTTAAGAATAAGAAGTAAGCTTTTCCAGGTATGCCTTTGTCAGCCACAGATAAATCTCTACCCACTGAGGTAACAGTCTTCTTTACTACCATTTGTGAAGCCTTCCTGTTTCCATCCAAAGAGAAGAGCAATGAATACTTAAATAATTAAATCATCAAAGCACTAATAGGAAGGGGTATCTAGAATAGGACTGCAGAAAAATGTAAACCTGAAAATAGATGAAGGCTAAATGATACTAAACATTGAAAAATTTTAAAGGAGAACTTCCTAGTTAAAGAGGGAAGAAAAGATCTTCTTCAAACAACAGACTGTGAGAACTCAATAGTGAGGAAATGATATCTCATTTATTCAACTAGCTGACTTTTCTGTACAACAGCGAATAGAGTCGTTTATAGCTGAGTAAATGAAATATATGCTCATGCTCATACACACACAGATGGAGTATCATGTCTAGCCAACATTAGGTTGTTAATAGCTAAATATAGTCTATAGATTCTAGATAATGGATGTCTAGTACACAAGTAATGGTTTCGCTCTTGGCCATGTCATAAAAATTATAGGCAAAAACACACGCTAAAATTTTGCATTAAAATCTTATTTTGTTTCCAATAACTTATTTTCACTTATTTCGTATACAGCGTCAACCTCTTCATCTTTCACAGCCTCTTATAGGAAATAAAGCAGAAAGGAATGGAAAGGTTGGAGAAATGTGTCCTAATAACAGTAATGCATCCTAATAGCCTGCTGAGGGTGAGGGGAGACAAGAAAATACCAGACAGAGCAGATCACTCAGAAAGCACAACCTTTGGGGATTCTTTAGTGATGGGAAGAGAGGGAGCAAGCAATTTCCTGAAGTTGTCTTAGCACAATCGCTGGTACTGGAAATTGCTGAGCCAGAGTCTTTCAAAGAGTTCACTGAGTTCATGTTCCTGAAGAGGAAAGTAAGAATACCACACGTTTTCAGAAGACACCATTGAGCAGTCATACTAAGACTGAGACTACCGATGAACTCTAATCCTTTTCTTTTCATCCTCACTTTCTCCCAGTCAATGACTAAGCCCAGTCTGGAAAGAAAGGATGGGAACAAAAGCTCTGCTCAGAGAACCCAGGTCTGCCGGCATGGCAACCACTGTGGGAAGTTAAAAGGACACGATCTAAATCTAAGGAAATGATTTCAGTCTAGATCATTTTTACTTAACTTGAAAGACTCCCGTAATTCTACTCTGAATGCTATTTTGACAGAAACGTCTTCTCTCACTAGCCCCCTTTCATCTTATGACAATAGTCACATAAGCTTTTAGATCAGCGGTCTCAATGTGGTGATCGCCAAGCAGCAATTTCAGCATCACCTGAAAACTGAGAACAGCAGATTCTCACAGGCCAGTCCTACAGACGTGGGGGAAAGACAGGAGTGGGGGCAAGCAACTTGCAGACCCCACTCTCCTGCCTGGTAAAGCTGGTGTCGATTAAAGTCTGAACATCACTGCTTCAGATTCGGATGTCAAAGACACAGGCAGGCTTTTGGACTTAAGAGAACTACGTAGTTCTTAAAAGGCTGAAACAACAAAAGGAGAATGTGTAAAGGGCTCATTGTTGCCTTAGAAACCATGCCCTTTCTCGAAGAAGGTCCCACTCAAGCCTTAGCAACCTCTAGCAAGCAGTGATGTCAAAACCATACCTTCCAGGTGTTTCAGGAGGGCCCTGCTGCTATTTCCGTGAGCAGATATCAGAATGGTTTTGCCACTTAACACCTCAGGGGCAATCCTGTCATTCCAAAAAGGAAGGAGCCTCTCCAGAACATCCTTCAAGCTCTCTGATCGTGGCAGCTGATCCAAGGGGACATCACACATTTTGTATCTCCGGTCGCTGTAGATTTCGTGGTAGTAGGGGTGAGACTCGTCAATGGGCGGTGGGGTCACGTTGTAGCTCCTCCTCCAGAGCCTCACCTGTTCTTCACCATGATTTAGAGCCATCTTCTCCCGGTTGAGGCCAATCAGGGCTCCGTAGTGACGCTCATTGAGACGCCAGGAGCTTTCCACGGGGACCCACTCCTGCCCCAACTCTTCCAGGATCAGCCAGGCTGTGTGGATGGACCGATTGAGGATGGACGTGAACACAAGGTCAAATTCAAAGTTGAGGGCTTTGAGTTGCTTCCCGCAGTTCCGGGCTTCCTCCAGCCCTTCGTTGTTCAGTTTCTGATCCACCCAGCTACAAAAACGATTCTCTTTGTTCCAAGCACCCTCTCCATGTCTTAACATGATCAATTTGTACTTAGACATTCTGATGGCTGAGCGTCCCTGCAGCTCTCAAACGGACCAATGTTCAGTGACAGTGATATATCTAGAAAGAGAACAAGCACAAGGTGTAAGTTACAGCATTCGCCCTACTGGCTTCCTGGGATTGGGAAGCAGAGTTTACAACAGTCAGTTCCCAACAAGAACTGAAAGCTTTCCTTGGAACCATGTCCACATGACACATCTGGCCACTCACAGCCCATGGCACACATGGGCATTTTCTTCAGATAATTAATTACAGGGAACCCTAGTTGACTTCAATTCTTTGGTGACTGGGTAGTATGTTAATTGTCTCAGGTAAAATAACAGAATACGTCCCGCCGATGGCATGTTGTATTTCCAGTACTTTGGGTTTCTAGAAGACAGAAGTTAATGGGATGAGCTGCAGAAGCCTAAAAGGACAACCAGCAGTCGGGAACTCCCACCTCCTAGCAACTGACTCCAGATGGTAGGCATCCTTCACTCTGTTTTTCCTTTACTGGAAAAAGAAATGCCAGGCTCACCTTGGAAAAGTTAGTCAACATGTTGCTTCAATGAGCCACCATGTTTATTTGATTGGTGGCAACTCACCCTTCAATGTTACAGACACTGAGTTATCTAGGCATAACCAGAAACTCGATGGTGGAACAGTCAACAGGAGTCAACGTGATTTAAAGGAACATTAACACCCAATACCCAAGGCGTACTCACCTAAACAATTTCTCACCGGCCTTAAGAAAGACCTTTTGACTAGAATAAATCCGGAGGCAAAACAAGCTATCAGAGGCAAGCAGCTGGGGATGCTGCCTGCAGAAATAGATTAACAGAGCAGGTCTGTATGCAAAAGGAAGTACTCTGATAAGGAGGCCCCATCTCTGCCTCCTCAACCTTCTGCTGTCCTACACACACCAGCCACATCAACAATCTAGAAAAGTGGGGCTGGCCCTCATTTCTGAACTCCCAAAATAACAGCGGTTGACCTGCAGCTGCCGGGCGCTATCCCCAGGAAAACCTGCCTCCGTGGCTGCATCCAGCTGCCTGCACTCGTGGCAGTGGACAATCTCCACTGGCAGAGGCTGCTGAGTTTCAGGCCTGGTGCTCTCACCTCCACCCCAGTGTTCCCCGCACTGCAGAGCAAAGATTATAAGAAGACCAGGCCCTGCTCTTCTGCCATTCTTGGCAAAGTCCGGAAACTGGAGATTTCCTGTCCCAGTTAAGCCGTGATTCACCCACAGTTATATAACAATCAGTGACAACCTTAAGTGGAATTTAGATGTAATGTCTTCCTTTTTTTTAGTAATTCCTAGAGATTCTGAAGGGGGAGCATGTCTTTCACATTAGGCTTCCTTATTTCTGTTGATGGTAAACAGAGGAACTGGGGCATGGGGGGAGGGTTCAGACAATTTGCAAGAGGCTGAAGTCAGCAGCAGGGAAGGTATATGGTTCCCCCTCTGCTTAAGCTTCAGGGTTACAGGCTCGGTTCAGGTGGAGCAGAGAAGCTTCAGGTCACTGGAAGAGCCTGGGCTGGGGGCTCCATGAAGGCTGAGACTTTCAGGCTCAGGAGTGGCAAAAGCATAGACAACGGGACAGAAGGCACCTGTGAGGTGATTCCCAGCGCTCAGAGACAGAATCATCACGAGGCTAATGAGATTTAAGCTTCTGGATCCCTTACTTGAACAATCTCTCAGTTAGAACATCTTCTCTTAAGGCAAGTGGGAAGACCCAGGAATGAATTCACTTGGAGAACAACGTGTGTGTGTGTGTGTGTGTGTGTGTGTGTGTGTGTGCGCGCATGCACATGGGAGTGTGTGCCAGTGCATGTTTACTTGTAAAAGAAGTTTGTGTTATTTCTTCAAAGAGCTTCAGCCCACTGGCAGCAGAAATTTCATCCCCAAGAAAGCTGTATCCATGTCTCCTGCCCACTGCTTCATGGAAGGGATGGAGAAAGGAGAAACTACAAAGAGTTTCTCTGCCTCAAACCTTAGTGCATCTGGCCAACCTAGAAGCCTTCATACATTATGAAAGCTATTGTCTTCAAATGAAGACGAGTCTGATGGACAATACTCTGGATGGAAGCAGTTCTCCATCACCCCGTGCTAATGAACTGGATCAAGAGCACCAGAAAAGGAGGACTGACACCATGCACACTCAGGCCCCTGTCACCCAACACTACCATCTTTGCTTGCTTCAAGAAAGGAAAGTTTCCCTTCTCTGCTCAGAACATATATCCTGAGGCAGAAGAGCACCACAAAAACTGTACAAATACACTCATGTTTGTCCTGCTGGTATTCAAGGGGGAGGGGGTGGGGTTGGGGGGGGTGGAGGATAAGGTACCAACCAGTGTATCTATCTCAGGGAAACAGAGTCACTTCCTTCTCTCCTCCTCAGTGCTATTAACTGACATTTCCCCTTTCATCAACGGCTCATTATTTACTAAGGAGCTGTTGCGTTTTTAAAATCGTTAAGGTTTCAGTAGTCGCAGGAGCTGGTCTGTCATGTGTTCGTCAGAAATGCACAACACTGCAGTCAGCTCCGTTCAGAGTTTAGGGTAGGGGCTGCAGACTCACACGACCTGAAGGCCAGCCCAGTGTGTGACCAGGAGGAGGCTCGGTGTGTGTGGGGGGGCAGGACAAGTGGCCAACTGCAGGGAACAAACCTTCTCTGGTGGACGAGGATCTTGTACTACCTGGTCTTCCTGGACTAAGGGGACCATTCTTAGACTAACTTCTCTGGAGAACAAGGAAGAGGAGCAACAAAGACTTTAAGACTAGAGAGAATAAGACTTAGAATCAGATTGGAGAGAAACTATGAATTCTGCCTTGTTTTTAGAATACTATTTATAACAACAACAACAACAATCATTTCAGGGCCGGGCATGGTGGCTCGTGCCTGTAAGCTTCAGCCTATGAAGAGGCCGGGGCTAGGGATCGAGGTTCGA